>CAXKWD010000124.1:172500-195138 GCA_964059195.1 Ectobius pallidus
GTTGGCAAAGTTTTATAATGGATAGTCGGCCCCCGTTTTCTCGTAAACTATGGGATATTTTTGTTGTTTTTGTGCAGGGTTTTATTCGCAAGGAAAAGTTATGCCTTTTGTCCGTGGGGAATTTTTATGTAGCAGGCAGTTAAAACGGTTTTTTTTTCGATTTTTCTAAAAATAATGCGCCTTTTCATGTTGTTATTGCATGTATTTTGTTTCCAAGGCAATTAAAACTTTTAACAGTATAATCTCAACAATGTCTTTTGTTTCCAAGGAAATTTATACGTTTCCAAGGAAATTTATACGATTATAAGCCCGACAGTTAAAACGACAATGTCTTAGGCCTAAAACTGTAAAATCTAAAAGTCGGCTTTTATCAGTACGCTCCGAAGATTGTGTAACTACTTTTTTGTTATGTTTTAGTTAAAACTGTGTTCTTTTACGGCCTTTCTGCAATATAATGTCTTTTGTTTCCAAGGAAATTTATACCATTATAAGCTCGACAGTTAAAACTGTCGATGGAGACGACCGCTCCCCTGACAAGCGGATGGGACTTAGAAATTTTCTCAAGAGTGGTTTTTATTTTATTTTTCCGAAAGTTTCTTTTATGCTGCTCGTGTGGGGAATTTAAATAGATGTTTTTTTTACCGAAATGAATTTTTTCGTCCGAGGCGTTTTTGAGAGTTCGACCCCCGTTTTCTCGTAAACTATGGGATATTTTTGTTGTTTTTGTGCAGGGTTTTATTCGCAAGGAAAAGTTATGCCTTTTGTCCGTGGGGAATTTTTATGTAGCAGGCAGTTAAAACGGTTTTTTTTTCGATTTTTCTAAAAATAATGCGCCTTTTCATGTTGTTATTGCATGTATTTTGTTTCCAAGGCAATTAAAACTTTTAACAGTATAATCTCAACAATGTCTTTTGTTTCCAAGGAAATTTATACGTTTCCAAGGAAATTTATACGATTATAAGCCCGACAGTTAAAACGACAATGTCTTAGGCCTAAAACTGTAAAATCTAAAAGTCGGCTTTTATCAGTACGCTCCGAAGATTGTGTAACTACTTTTTTGTTATGTTTTAGTTAAAACTGTGTTCTTTTACGGCCTTTCTGCAATATAATGTCTTTTGTTTCCAAGGAAATTTATACCATTATAAGCTCGACAGTTAAAACTGTCGATGGAGACGACCGCTCCCCTGACAAGCGGATGGGACTTAGAAATTTTCTCAAGAGTGGTTTTTATTTTATTTTTCCGAAAGTTTCTTTTATGCTGCTCGTGTGGGGAATTTAAATAGATGTTTTTTTTACCGAAATGAATTTTTTCGTCCGAGGCGTTTTTGAGAGTTCGACCCCCGTTTTCTCGTAAACTATGGGATATTTTTGTTGTTTTTGTGCAGGGTTTTATTCGCAAGGAAAAGTTATGCCTTTTGTCCGTGGGGAATTTTTATGTAGCAGGCAGTTAAAACGGTTTTTTTTTCGATTTTTCTAAAAATAATGCGCCTTTTCATGTTGTTATTGCATGTATTTTGTTTCCAAGGCAATTAAAACTTTTAACAGTATAATCTCAAAATTGTCTTTTGTTTCCACGGAAATCTATATGTTTATAAGCCATATATGCTAAGGACTAACCGCAATGAATCACAATTATTAGCATTATCTCCTTAATTATGCGTCCTAGCGAAATTTCCGTAATAGACATTTTTACTCGCAATCGAAAATTACGAAACACGTCTTTCTCCGTTTTTTAATACGACGAAGCATAAACGAGTTATTTACGACTTTCAGAATTATAACGATTATTAACATTATCTCGTAAACTACGCGTCCGAGCGAAATTATTATATTTTTTCTCCACTTATAAGTAGAATTAAATGTTAACAGTATAATCTCAACAATGTCTTTTGTTTGCAAGGAAATTTATACGATTATAAGCCGTCCCTCCCCTTGATAAACGCCGCTTTTTAAAACCACCATTTTAAGCAATAAAAAATATTACCTAGAATTCTATATAAGAGTTCACAAAGTATTAAAGGCTTACATACTAATATTATTACACATTTATATTAGAAAAAAAAATTCCACTACCCTATCTGGTTTTGAACCGGGGATCTTAAGTTCTCTTAGCCGAAGTGCTAACCGCCAGACCACAATATCGGAAGTTGAGGAACAAGCCATTACTCGAGTATTTAAAGACAGAAAATTCGCCTTTCTCGGCGTTCTTCAAGTATAATTTTTTAATTATTTCGAATGCCCTTTCGGTTTGCCAAGCAAGGATTTGATATAGGTGCTATGTTATATAAACTACATCTCCGTAGGAATTATTTTTCACCACTCGTGCACCGATATCTCCGAAGCTATTGAGGAAAAATAGAAATTTATAATGGACGAATTTACTCAGCGGATATCATGTATAGTAAATGTGTAACATTTTTTTTTTTTTTTTTTTTTTTTTTTTTTTTTTTAACTTGCAACTGCCGCACGCGACCGCCGGAGCGAAATCTTATATTTCAACATTCCTTTTATGCAGGACGCATAGCGAATAAAAAAACTTTTCTTTTTGTACGTATGACTTTTTTTCGTCCGGGGCCGGATAATCGGGTTATTTCGTTTTTCCGGCCGTCATATCGACCCCCGATATCTCGTAAACTATGCGACCTAGCGAAATTGTTATAATAGACTTTTTTACTCAGAATCCAAAATTACGAAACACGTCTTTTACGGTTTTTCGCTACGAAGAAGCATAAAATAGTTATTTTTGTCCTTCCGAATTATAGGCCTTTTTCTGAGTTCTTAAGGGCTTAAAATTAAAAAGAAATTACTTTTTGGAATTTCCCTTTGGTTTATAGCCTAAAACCTATATGTATATTATATTATATTATATACTATTATCACAGCATATTCATATTCATATTAAGAATGTGTTTCTTTTCGAATTTCATATTTCGCGGGACGATTCATCTCCCCAATTGTAGCCACCTGTTACAGTCTTCGTGAACTAACTAGCTAGAGTACTCCCATCTATGGGAGTATAGCTGAACTAACTCTGGAAAACTGATACATGGTAAGCTTCCGACAAGTTAGTTTGAATATATATAAATATATACATATATATATATATATATATATATATATATATTTATATTATTGTTAAAAATTAAAAAAGAAAGATCTATATATTGTGGTTCACGCAATTTCCAATAGTTCAAAATAAAAAAGAACTTTTACCACTTTTCTAAACGCAGCTATTTAAAACAATTTTAAGCGATTATAAATACGTCAGAATTCTAAGTATGAGTTCAAAAAAATTATAGGGTTACATACTAATATTAAAACACATTTATATATATATAAAAAAAAACATTCACCCGCCGGGAATCGAACCCTGACCCCAAGAATCCCACAGATTCGTTTGCCATTATCCTACCCACTCTACCACCGTTACCTTAGAACACAAGCACTCAGGGAGGTGACATATCACGCCCATTACAATCGGTTGGGACTTTGAAATTTTCTCAAGAGTGATTTTTATTTATTTTTTCCGAAAATTTATTTCATGCTGTTCGTATGTGGAATTTAAAAAGATGTTTTTTTAACGACATGACTTTTTTCGTCCGAGGCGTTTTTGAGAGTTCGACCCCCGTATTGTATTTGCATTTTTCGAAATTTTCAAAGGGGTTAGCCTTCTCGGAATTCTTGGCGCATTTTTCGAAATTTTCAAAGGGGTTAGCCTTCTCGGAAAGTTTCTTTTATGCTGCTCGTGTGGGGAACTTAAAAAGATGTTTTTTTTACCGAAATGAATTTGTTCGTCCGAGGCGTTTTTGAGAGTTCGACCCCCGTTTTCTCGTAAACTATGGGATATTTTTGTTCTTTTTGTGCAGGGTTTTATTCGCAAGGAAAAGTTATGCCTTTTGTCCGTGGGGAGTTTTTACGTAGCAGGCAGTTAAAACGGTTTTTTTTAGGTTTTTCTAAAAATAATGCGCCTTTTCATGTTGTTATTGCATGTATTTTGTTTCCAAGGCAATTAAAACTTTTAACAGTATAATCTCAACAATGTCTTTTGTTTCCAAGGAAATTTATACCATTATAAGCTCGACAGTTAAAACTGTCGATGGAGACGACCGCTCCCCTGACAAGCGGATGGGACTTAGAAATTTTCTCAAGAGTGGTTTTTATTTTATTTTTCCGAAAGTTTCTTTTATGCTGCTCGTGAGGGGAACTTAAAAAGATGTTTTTTTTACCGAAATGAATTTTTTCGTCCGAGGCGTTTTTGAGAGTTCGACCCCCGTTTTCTCGTAAACTATGGGATATTTTTGTTCTTTTTGTGCAGGGTTTTATTCGCAAGGAAAAGTTATGCCTTTTGTCCGTGGGGAGTTTTTATGTAGCAGGCAGTTAAAACGGTTTTTTTTTCGATTTTTCTAAAAATAATGCGCCTTTTCATGTTGTTATTGCATGTATTTTGTTTCCAAGGCAATTAAAACTTTTAACAGTATAATCTCAACTATGTCTTTTGTTTCCAAGGAAATTTATACGTTTCCAAGGAAATTTATACGATTATAAGCCCGACAGTTAAAACGACAATGTCTTAGGCCTAAAACTGTAAAATCTAAAAGTCGGCTTTTATCAGTACGCTCCGAAGATTGTGTAACTACTTTTTTGTTATGTTTTAGTTAAAACTGTGTTCTTTTACGGCCTTTCTGCAATATAATGTCTTTTGTTTCAAAGGGAATTTATACGATTATAAGCTCTACAAACTAAGAACGGCCATGCACCGAATGTGTAATCTTAACAATGTATATGGTTTCCAAGGAAATTTATACGATTATAAGCTCAACAGTTAAAAGTGCGTTGCTATTGTATGTATTTTGTTTCCAAGGAAGTGAAAACAGTATAACCTCAACAATGTCTTTTGTTTCAAAGGGAATTTATACGTTTCCAAGGAATTTTATACGATTATAAGCCCGACAGTTAAAACGACAATGTCTTAGGCCTAAAACTGTAAAATCCAAAAGTCTGATGATAAAAACACTTTATTATCATTCAGACTATTGGCTTTTATCAGTATGCCTCGCTGTTTGTATAACTTCTATTTTTTTCTTTTTTTGATGTGTGTTTTTTACGGCCTTTCTGCAATATAACCATGTGTTTTGTTTCTATTGAAATTTATACGATTATAAGCTCTACAAACTACAGCTCCTTGCACCATCACCCACCGATGTTTAATCTTAACAATGTCTATGGTTTCCAAGGAAATTTATACGATTATTAGCCCGACAGTTAAAACGACAATGTCTTAGGCCTAAAACTGTAAAATCCAAAAGTCTGATGATAAAAACACTTTATTATCATTCAGACTATTGGCTTTTATCAGTATGCCTCGCTGTTTGTATAACTTCTATTTTTTTCTTTTTTTGATGTGTGTTTTTTACGGCCTTTCTGCAATATAACCATGTGTTTTGTTTCTATTGAAATTTATACGATTATAAGCTCTACAAACTACAGCTCCTTGCACCATCACCCACCGATGTTTAATCTTAACAATGTCTATGGTTTCCAAGGAAATTTATACGATTATTAGCCCGACAGTTAAAACGACAATGTCTTAGGCCTAAAACTGTAAAATCTAAAAGTCGGCTTTTATCAGTACGCTCCGAAGATTGTGTAACTACTTTTTTGTTTTGTTTTAGTTAAAACTGTGTTCTTTTACGGCCTTTCTGCAATATAATGTCTTTTGTTTCAAAGGGAATTTATACGATTATAAGCTCTACAAACTAAGAACGGCCATGCACCGAATGTGTAATCTTAACAATGTATATGGTTTCCAAGGAAATTTATACGATTATAAGCTCAACAGTTAAAAGTGCGTTGCTATTGTATGTATTTTGTTTCCAAGGAAGTTAAAACAGCATAACCTCAACAATGTCTTTTGTTTCAAAGGGAATTTATACGTTTCCAAGGAAATTTATACGATTATAAGCCCGACAGTTAAAACGACAATGTCTTAGGCCTAAAACTGTAAAATCCAAAAGTCTGATGATAAAAACACTTTATTATCATTCAGACTATTGGCTTTTATCAGTATGCCTCGCTGTTTGTATAACTTCTATTTTTTTCTTTTTTTGATGTGTGTTTTTTACGGCCTTTCTGCAATATAACCATGTGTTTTGTTTCTATTGAAATTTATACGATTATAAGCTCTACAAACTACAGCTCCTTGCACCATCACCCACCGATGTTTAATCTTAACAATGTCTATGGTTTCCAAGGAAATTTATACGATTATAAGCCCGACAGTTAAAACGACAATGTCTTAGGCCTAAAACTGTAAAATCCAAAAGTCGGCTTTTATCAGTACGCTCCGAAGATTGTGTAACTACTTTTTTGTTTTGTTTTAGTTAAAACTGTGTTCTTTTACGGCCTTTCTGCAATATAATCTTAACAATGTCTATGGTTTCCAAGGAAATTTATACGATTATAAGCTCAACAGTTAAAAGTGCGTTGCTATTGTATGTATTTTGTTTCAAAACTGTTAACAGTATAATCTCTACAATGTCTTTTGTTTCCATGGAAATCTACATGTTTATAAGCTGTATGTCTTTTGTTTCCAAGGCCTAAAACTGTAAAATCCAAAAGTCTGAATGCTAAAAACACTTTTTCCATATCGAAGGATCAAAAAGCAATGCAGTTAAAAAAAAGGCAGTTAAAACTGCTAACAGTATAATCTCAACAATGTATTTTGTTTTGCTTCGCAATGATAGGAAGAGCCGACATCTAAGAATGAAACGACAAAGGCCTAAAACTGTAAAATTCAAAAGTCTGATGATAATAACACTTCTTTCTCCACTTTTTTTTTCAGACTTTTGACTTTTATCAGTATGCTCCTCTGCTTGTATAACTTCATTTTTTTGTTTGAGTAAAAACTCTGTTTTTTTACGGCCTTTCTGCAATATAACCTCAACAATGTCTTTTGTTTCAAAGGAAATTTATACGATTATAAGCTCGACAGTTAAAACTGTAAAAGCCAAATGTCTGCCACTTTTTTCTCCACTTATAAGTCGAATTAAATGTTAACAGTATAATCTCAAAATTGTCTTTTGTTTCCACGGAAATCTATATGTTTATAAGCCATATATGCTAAGGACTAACCGCAATGAATCACAATTATTAGCATTATCTCCTTAATTATGCGTCCTAGCGAAATTTCCGTAATAGACATTTTTACTCGCAATCGAAAATTACGAAACACGTCTTTCGCCGTTTTTTAATACGACGAAGCATAAACGAGTTATTTACGACTTTCCGAATTATAACGATTATTAACATTATCTCGTAAACTACGCGTCCTAGCGAAATTATTATAATAGACATTTTTACTCGCAATCGAAAGTTACGAAACACGGTATCAACCGTTTTTCAATGCCATGAAGCGTAACCGAGATATTTACGCTTTCCCGAATTATGCTGTATTTTTCAAACGAATAATTATAAGACATGGAAAACCGCGTAAAACGGATCCTACGAGCTAGCAGTAAGACCCATTATTTATTGGTGTCGTTTTTTTCGCGAAGCGAAAAAAACGACACCAATAAATAATGGGTCTACTGGAAGGGACTCCGAGTTTTTTTCAAAATTGACCAAATTTTTTTTTTCATTTCCCAAAGTTTATTTTATACCGGTCGTATGGGGAATCGAAAGACATGTTTTTTTTGCCGATATCCCTTTTCTCGTGCGAGGCGTTTTTCGACGGTCGGGCCCGGCCAGCTCGTAAACCGTGACGTTTATCGAAATTTTTACCGTACGCTTTTTTACTCGAAATCGAAAGTTACGAAACACGTTTTTCGCCGTTTTTTAATACGACGAAGCATAATCGAGCTATTTACGATTTTGCGAAACACGCTGTAATATTAAGACGAAAAATGTAAAAAATTTAAAATCCACACTAAACGGACGCTACAGGCCTATATTAATCCTCCGTATGGGAAGAGAACGTTTTTTTCCAAAAATAAGAGCAACAATTTAATGCAAGGGTTTTCGCCTTCCGACTCCACCGAAGCATTGGCCCTCTGGATGCCGGGGCTCTGCCCGATGCAAAAGAGCCCACCTTCCCCTCTGCCGAGATCACCGAAGGCTTCCCCTCTTCGGCAGAGCCGAACCGTCCGATGGACGAGACAACTCGCTCCCCTTCCAAGCGGCGGGGGACTCGCGAACATCGAGGAGGCCGACCTGCCCGTAAAAAGCGAGCCTCTCCTTCCCCCTTCCGCGATCGCCGAAATCTTCCTGTCCTCTGCACGGCCTTCGTCGCCGATGTTCAGGACAACTCGCTCCCCTGACAAGCGGTCGGGACTTAGAAATTTTCTCAAGAGTGGTTTTTATTTTATTTTTCCGAAAGTTTCTTTTATGCTGCTCGTGTGGGGAATTTAAAAAGATGTTTTTTTTACCGAAATGAATTTTTTCGTCCGAGGCGTTTTTGAGAGTTCGACCCCCGTTTTCTCGTAAACTATGGGATATTTTTGTTGTTTTTGTGCAGGGTTTTATTCGCAAGGAAAAGTTATGCCTTTTGTCCGTGGGGAGTTTTTATGTAGCAGGCAGTTAAAACGGTTTTTTTTTCGATTTTTCTAAAAATAATGCGCCTTTTCATGTTGTTATTGCATGTATTTTGTTTCCAAGGCAATTAAAACTTTTAACAGTATAATCTCAACAATGTCTTTTGTTTCCAAGGAAATTTATACGTTTCCAAGGAAATTTATACGATTATAAGCCCGACAGTTAAAACGACAATGTCTTAGGCCTAAAACTGTAAAATCTAAAAGTCGGCTTTTATCAGTACGCTCCGAAGATTGTGTAACTACTTTTTTGTTTTGTTTTAGTTAAAACTGTGTTCTTTTACGGCCTTTCTGCAATATAATGTCTTTTGTTTCCAAGGAAATTTATACCATTATAAGCTCGACAGTTAAAACTGTCGATGGAGACGACCGCTCCCCTGACAAGCGGATGGGACTTAGAAATTTTCTCAAGAGTGGTTTTTATTTTATTTTTCCGAAAGTTTCTTTTATGCTGCTCGTGTGGGGAATTTAAATAGATGTTTTTTTTACCGAAACGAATTTTTTCGTCCGAGGCGTTTTTGAGAGTTCGACCCCCGTTTTCTCGTAAACTATGGGATATTTTTGTTGTTTTTGTGCAGGGTTTTATTCGCAAGGAAAAGTTATGCCTTTTGTCCGTGGGGAATTTTTATGTAGCAGGCAGTTAAAACGGTTTTTTTTTCGATTTTTCTAAAAATAATGCGCCTTTTCATGTTGTTATTGCATGTATTTTGTTTCCAAGGCAATTAAAACTTTTAACAGTATAATCTCAACAATGTCTTTTGTTTCCAAGGAAATTTATACGTTTCCAAGGAAATTTATACGATTATAAGCCCGACAGTTAAAACGACAATGTCTTAGGCCTAAAACTGTAAAATCTAAAAGTCGGCTTTTATCAGTACGCTCCGAAGATTGTGTAACTACTTTTTTGTTATGTTTTAGTTAAAACTGTGTTCTTTTACGGCCTTTCTGCAATATAATGTCTTTTGTTTCCAAGGAAATTTATACCATTATAAGCTCGACAGTTAAAACTGTCGATGGAGACGACCGCTCCCCTGACAAGCGGATGGGACTTAGAAATTTTCTCAAGAGTGGTTTTTATTTTATTTTTCCGAAAGTTTCTTTTATGCTGCTCGTGTGGGGAATTTAAATAGATGTTTTTTTTACCGAAATGAATTTTTTCGTCCGAGGCGTTTTTGAGAGTTCGACCCCCGTTTTCTCGTAAACTATGGGATATTTTTGTTGTTTTTGTGCAGGGTTTTATTCGCAAGGAAAAGTTATGCCTTTTGTCCGTGGGGAATTTTTATGTAGCAGGCAGTTAAAACGGTTTTTTTTTCGATTTTTCTAAAAATAATGCGCCTTTTCATGTTGTTATTGCATGTATTTTGTTTCCAAGGCAATTAAAACTTTTAACAGTATAATCTCAACAATGTCTTTTGTTTCCAAGGAAATTTATACGTTTCCAAGGAAATTTATACGATTATAAGCCCGACAGTTAAAACGACAATGTCTTAGGCCTAAAACTGTAAAATCTAAAAGTCGGCTTTTATCAGTACGCTCCGAAGATTGTGTAACTACTTTTTTGTTATGTTTTAGTTAAAACTGTGTTCTTTTACGGCCTTTCTGCAATATAATGTCTTTTGTTTCAAAGGGAATTTATACGATTATAAGCTCTACAAACTAAGAACGGCCATGCACCGAATGTGTAATCTTAACAATGTATATGGTTTCCAAGGAAATTTATACGATTATAAGCTCAACAGTTAAAAGTGCGTTGCTATTGTATGTATTTTGTTTCCAAGGAAGTTAAAACAGCATAACCTCAACAATGTCTTTTGTTTCAAAGGGAATTTATACGTTTCCAAGGAAATTTATACGATTATAAGCCCGACAGTTAAAACGACAATGTCTTAGGCCTAAAACTGTAAAATCCAAAAGTCTGATGATAAAAACACTTTATTATCATTCAGACTATTGGCTTTTATCAGTATGCCTCGCTGTTTGTATAACTTCTATTTTTTTCTTTTTTTGATGTGTGTTTTTTACGGCCTTTCTGCAATATAACCATGTGTTTTGTTTCTATTGAAATTTATACGATTATAAGCTCTACAAACTACAGCTCCTTGCACCATCACCCACCGATGTTTAATCTTAACAATGTCTATGGTTTCCAAGGAAATTTATACGATTATAAGCCCGACAGTTAAAACGACAATGTCTTAGGCCTAAAACTGTAAAATCCAAAAGTCGGCTTTTATCAGTACGCTCCGAAGATTGTGTAACTACTTTTTTGTTTTGTTTTAGTTAAAACTGTGTTCTTTTACGGCCTTTCTGCAATATAATCTTAACAATGTCTATGGTTTCCAAGGAAATTTATACGATTATAAGCTCAACAGTTAAAAGTGCGTTGCTATTGTATGTATTTTGTTTCAAAACTGTTAACAGTATAATCTCTACAATGTCTTTTGTTTCCATGGAAATCTACATGTTTATAAGCTGTATGTCTTTTGTTTCCAAGGCCTAAAACTGTAAAATCCAAAAGTCTGAATGCTAAAAACACTTTTTCCATATCGAAGGATCAAAAAGCAATGCAGTTAAAAAAAAGGCAGTTAAAACTGCTAACAGTATAATCTCAACAATGTATTTTGTTTTGCTTCGCAATGATAGGAAGAGCCGACATCTAAGAATGAAACGACAAAGGCCTAAAACTGTAAAATTCAAAAGTCTGATGATAATAACACTTCTTTCTCCACTTTTTTTTTCAGACTTTTGACTTTTATCAGTATGCTCCTCTGCTTGTATAACTTCATTTTTTTGTTTGAGTAAAAACTCTGTTTTTTTACGGCCTTTCTGCAATATAACCTCAACAATGTCTTTTGTTTCAAAGGAAATTTATACGATTATAAGCTCGACAGTTAAAACTGTAAAAGCCAAATGTCTGCCACTTTTTTCTCCACTTATAAGTCGAATTAAATGTTAACAGTATAATCTCAAAATTGTCTTTTGTTTCCACGGAAATCTATATGTTTATAAGCCATATATGCTAAGGACTAACCGCAATGAATCACAATTATTAGCATTATCTCCTTAATTATGCGTCCTAGCGAAATTTCCGTAATAGACATTTTTACTCGCAATCGAAAATTACGAAACACGTCTTTCGCCGTTTTTTAATACGACGAAGCATAAACGAGTTATTTACGACTTTCCGAATTATAACGATTATTAACATTATCTCGTAAACTACGCGTCCTAGCGAAATTATTATAATAGACATTTTTACTCGCAATCGAAAGTTACGAAACACGGTATCAACCGTTTTTCAATGCCATGAAGCGTAACCGAGATATTTACGCTTTCCCGAATTATGCTGTATTTTTCAAACGAATAATTATAAGACATGGAAAACCGCGTAAAACGGATCCTACGAGCTAGCAGTAAGACCCATTATTTATTGGTGTCGTTTTTTTCGCGAAGCGAAAAAAACGACACCAATAAATAATGGGTCTACTGGAAGGGACTCCGAGTTTTTTTCAAAATTGACCAAATTTTTTTTTTCATTTCCCAAAGTTTATTTTATACCGGTCGTATGGGGAATCGAAAGACATGTTTTTTTTGCCGATATCCCTTTTCTCGTGCGAGGCGTTTTTCGACGGTCGGGCCCGGCCAGCTCGTAAACCGTGACGTTTATCGAAATTTTTACCGTACGCTTTTTTACTCGAAATCGAAAGTTACGAAACACGTTTTTCGCCGTTTTTTAATACGACGAAGCATAATCGAGCTATTTACGATTTTGCGAAACACGCTGTAATATTAAGACGAAAAATGTAAAAAATTTAAAATCCACACTAAACGGACGCTACAGGCCTATATTAATCCTCCGTATGGGAAGAGAACGTTTTTTTCCAAAAATAAGAGCAACAATTTAATGCAAGGGTTTTCGCCTTCCGACTCCACCGAAGCATTGGCCCTCTGGATGCCGGGGCTCTGCCCGATGCAAAAGAGCCCACCTTCCCCTCTGCCGAGATCACCGAAGGCTTCCCCTCTTCGGCAGAGCCGAACCGTCCGATGGACGAGACAACTCGCTCCCCTTCCAAGCGGCGGGGGACTCGCGAACATCGAGGAGGCCGACCTGCCCGTAAAAAGCGAGCCTCTCCTTCCCCCTTCCGCGATCGCCGAAATCTTCCTGTCCTCTGCACGGCCTTCGTCGCCGATGTTCAGGACAACTCGCTCCCCTGACAAGCGGTCGGGACTTAGAAATTTTCTCAAGAGTGGTTTTTATTTTATTTTTCCGAAAGTTTCTTTTATGCTGCTCGTGTGGGGAATTTAAAAAGATGTTTTTTTTACCGAAATGAATTTTTTCGTCCGAGGCGTTTTTGAGAGTTCGACCCCCGTTTTCTCGTAAACTATGGGATATTTTTGTTGTTTTTGTGCAGGGTTTTATTCGCAAGGAAAAGTTATGCCTTTTGTCCGTGGGGAGTTTTTATGTAGCAGGCAGTTAAAACGGTTTTTTTTTCGATTTTTCTAAAAATAATGCGCCTTTTCATGTTGTTATTGCATGTATTTTGTTTCCAAGGCAATTAAAACTTTTAACAGTATAATCTCAACAATGTCTTTTGTTTCCAAGGAAATTTATACGTTTCCAAGGAAATTTATACGATTATAAGCCCGACAGTTAAAACGACAATGTCTTAGGCCTAAAACTGTAAAATCTAAAAGTCGGCTTTTATCAGTACGCTCCGAAGATTGTGTAACTACTTTTTTGTTTTGTTTTAGTTAAAACTGTGTTCTTTTACGGCCTTTCTGCAATATAATGTCTTTTGTTTCCAAGGAAATTTATACCATTATAAGCTCGACAGTTAAAACTGTCGATGGAGACGACCGCTCCCCTGACAAGCGGATGGGACTTAGAAATTTTCTCAAGAGTGGTTTTTATTTTATTTTTCCGAAAGTTTCTTTTATGCTGTTCGTATGTGGAATTTAAAAAGATGTTTTTTTTACCGAAATGAATTTTTTCGTCCGAGGCGTTTTTGAGAGTTCGACCCCCGTTTTCTCGTAAACTATGGGATATTTTTGTTGTTTTTGTGCAGGGTTTTATTCGCAAGGAAAAGTTATGCCTTTTGTCCGTGGGGAGTTTTTATGTAGCAGGCAGTTAAAACGGTTTTTTTTTCGATTTTTCTAAAAATAATGCGCCTTTTCATGTTGTTATTGTATGTATTTTGTTTCCAAGGCAATTAAAACTTTTAACAGTATAATCTCAACAATGTCTTTTGTTTCCAAGGAAATTTATACGATTATAAGCTCTACAAACTAAGAACGGCCATGCACCGAATGTGTAATCTTAACAATGTATATGGTTTCCAAGGAAATTTATACGATTATAAGCTCAACAGTTAAAAGTGCGTTGCTATTGTATGTATTTTGTTTCAAAACTGTTAACAGTATAATCTCTACAATGTCTTTTGTTTCCATGGAAATCTACATGTTTATAAGCTGTATGTCTTTTGTTTCCAAGGCCTAAAACTGTAAAATCCAAAAGTCTGAATGCTAAAAACACTTTTTCCATATCGAAGGATCAAAAAGCAATGCAGTTAAAAAAAAGGCAGTTAAAACTGCTAACAGTATAATCTCAACAATGTATTTTGTTTTCCTTCGCAATTATAGGAAGAGCCGACATCTAAGAATGAAACGACAAAGGCCTAAAACTGTAAAATTCAAAAGTCTGATGATAATAACACTTCTTTCTCCACTTTTTTCAGACTTTTGACTTTTATCAGTATGTTTGTATAACTTCATTTTTTTGTTTGAGTAAAAACTCTGTTTTTTTACGGCCTTTCTGCAATATAACCTCAACAATGTCTTTTGTTTCAAAGGAAATTTATACGATTGTAAGCTCGACAGTTAAAACTGTAAAAGCCAAATGTCTGAATGATAGAACCGCTTTTTTTCTCCACTTATAAGTCGAATTAAATGTTAACAGTATAATCTCAACAATGTCTTTTGTTTGCAAGGAAATTTATACGATTATAAGCCGTCCCTCCCCTTGATAAACGCCGCTTTTTAAAACCACCATTTTAAGCAATAAAAAATATTACCTAGAATTCTATATAAGAGTTCACAAAGTATTAAAGGCTTACATACTAATATTATTACACATTTATATTAGAAAAAAAAATTCGACTACCCTATCTGGTTTCGAACCGGGGATCTTAAGTTCTCTTAGCCGAAGTGCTAACCGCCAGACCACAATATCGGAAGTTGAGGAACAAGCCATTACTCGAGTATTTAAAGACAGAAAATTCGCCTTTCTCGGCGTTTTTCAAGTCTAATTTTTTAATTATTTCGAACGCTCTTTCGGTTTGCCAAGCAAGGATTTGATATAGGTGCTATGTTATATAAACTACATCTCCGTAGGAATTATTTTTCACTATTTTTTTTCGCTATTGAGGAAAAATAGAAATTTATAATGGACGAATTTACTCAGCGGATATCATGTATAGTAAATGCGTAACATTTTTTTTTTTTTTTTTTTTTTTTTTTTTAACTCGGATCCGTCGCACGCGACCGACGGAGCGAAATCTTATATTTCAACATTCCTTTTATGCAGGACGCCTAGCGAATAAAAAAACTTTTCTTTTTGTACGTATGACTTTTTTTCGTCCGGGGCCGGATAATCTGGTTATTTCGTTTTTCCGACCGTCATATCGACCCCCGATATCTCGTAAACTATGCGACCTAGCGAAATTGTTATAATAGACTTTTTTACTCAGAATCCAAAATTACGAAACACGTCTTTTACGGTTTTTCGCTACGAAGAAGCATAAAATAGTTATTTTTGTCCTTCCGAATTATTGGCCTTTTTCTGAGTTCTTAAGAGCTGAAAATTAAAAAGAAATTACTTTTTGGAATTTTCCTTTGGTTTATAGCCTAAAACCTATATGTATATTATATTATATTATATACTATTATCACAGCATATTCATATTCATATTAAGAATGTGTTTCTTTTCGAATTTCATATTTCGCGGGACGATTCATCTCGCTGATTGTAGCCACCTGTTACAGTCTTCGTGAACTAACTAGCTAGAGTACTCCCATCTATGGGAGTATAGCTGAACTAACTCTGGAAAACTGACAGATGGTAAGCTTCCAACAAGTTAGTTTGAATATATATAAATATATACATATATATATATATATATATATATATTATTGTTAAAAATTAAAAAAGAAAGATCTATATATAGTGGTTCACGCAATTTCCAATAGTTCAAAATAAAAAAGAACTTTTACCACTTTTCTAAACGCAGCTATTTAAAACAATTTTAAGCGATTATAAATACGTCAGAATTCTAAGTGTGAGTTCAAAAAAATTATAGGGTTACATACTAATATTAAAACACATTTATATATATATAAAAAAAAAACATTCACCCGCCGGGAATCGAACCCTGACCCCCCGAATCCCCCCGATTCGTTTGCCATTATCCTACCCACTTCACCACCGTTACCTTAGAACACAAGCACTCAGGGAGGTGACATATCACGCCCATTACAATCGGTTGGGACTTTGAAATTTTCTCAAGAGTGATTTTTATTTATTTTTTCCGAAAATTTATTTCATGCTGTTCGTATGTGGAATTTAAAAAGATGTTTTTTTTACCGAAATGAATTTTTTCGTCCGAGGCGTTTTTGAGAGTTCGACCCCCGTTTTCTCGTAAACTATGGGATATTTTTGTTGTTTTTGTGCAGGGTTTTATTCGCAAGGAAAAGTTATGCCTTTTGTCCGTGGGGAGTTTTTATGTAGCAGGCAGTTAAAACGGTTTTTTTTTCGATTTTTCTAAAAATAATGCGCCTTTTCATGTTGTTATTGCATGTATTTTGTTTCCAAGGCAATTAAAACTTTTAACAGTATAATCTCAACAATGTCTTTTGTTTCCAAGGAAATTTATACGTTTCCAAGAAAATTTATACGATTATAAGCCCGACAGTTAAAACGACAATGTCTTAGGCCTAAAACTGTAAAATCTAAAAGTCGGCTTTTATCAGTACGCTCCGAAGATTGTGTAACTACTTTTTTGTTATGTTTTAGTTAAAACTGTGTTCTTTTACGGCCTTTCTGCAATATAATGTCTTTTGTTTCAAAGGGAATTTATACGATTATAAGCTCTACAAACTAAGAACGGCCATGCACCGAATGTGTAATCTTAACAATGTATATGGTTTCCAAGGAAATGTATACGATTATAAGCTCAACAGTTAAAAGTGCGTTGCTATTGTATGTATTTTGTTTCCAAGGAAGTTAAAACAGCATAACCTCAACAATGTCTTTTGTTTCGAAGGGAATTTATACGTTTCCAAGGAAATTTATACGATTATAAGCCCGACAGTTAAAACGACAATGTCTTAGGCCTAAAACTGTAAAATCCAAAAGTCGGCTTTTATCAGTACGCTCCGAAGATTGTGTAACTACTTTTTTTGTTATGTTTTAGTTAAAACTGTGTTCTTTTACGGCCTTTCTGCAATATAATGTCTTTTGTTTCAAAGGGAATTTATACGATTATAAGCTCTACAAACTAAGAACGGCCATGCACCGAATGTGTAATCTTAACAATGTATATGGTTTCCAAGGAAATTTATACGATTATAAGCTCAACAGTTAAAAGTGCGTTGCTATTGTATGTATTTTGTTTCAAAACTGTTAACAGTATAATCTCTACAATGTCTTTTGTTTCCATGGAAATCTACATGTTTATAAGCTGTATGTCTTTTGTTTCCAAGGCCTAAAACTGTAAAATCCAAAAGTCTGAATGCTAAAAACACTTTTTCCATATCGAAGGATCAAAAAGCAATGCAGTTAAAAAAAAGGCAGTTAAAACTGCTAACAGTATAATCTCAACAATGTATTTTGTTTTGCTTCGCAATGATAGGAAGAGCCGACATCTAAGAATGAAACGACAAAGGCCTAAAACTGTAAAATTCAAAAGTCTGATGATAATAACACTTCTTTCTCCACTTTTTTTTTCAGACTTTTGACTTTTATCAGTATGCTCCTCTGCTTGTATAACTTCATTTTTTTGTTTGAGTAAAAACTCTGTTTTTTTACGGCCTTTCTGCAATATAACCTCAACAATGTCTTTTGTTTCAAAGGAAATTTATACGATTATAAGCTCGACAGTTAAAACTGTAAAAGCCAAATGTCTGCCACTTTTTTCTCCACTTATAAGTCGAATTAAATGTTAACAGTATAATCTCAAAATTGTCTTTTGTTTCCACGGAAATCTATATGTTTATAAGCCATATATGCTAAGGACTAACCGCAATGAATCACAATTATTAGCATTATCTCCTTAATTATGCGTCCTAGCGAAATTTCCGTAATAGACATTTTTACTCGCAATCGAAAATTACGAAACACGTCTTTCGCCGTTTTTTAATACGACGAAGCATAAACGAGTTATTTACGACTTTCCGAATTATAACGATTATTAACATTATCTCGTAAACTACGCGTCCTAGCGAAATTATTATAATAGACATTTTTACTCGCAATCGAAAGTTACGAAACACGGTATCAACCGTTTTTCAATGCCATGAAGCGTAACCGAGATATTTACGCTTTCCCGAATTATGCTGTATTTTTCAAACGAATAATTATAAGACATGGAAAACCGCGTAAAACGGATCCTACGAGCTAGCAGTAAGACCCATTATTTATTGGTGTCGTTTTTTTCGCGAAGCGAAAAAAACGACACCAATAAATAATGGGTCTACTGGAAGGGACTCCGAGTTTTTTTCAAAATTGACCAAATTTTTTTTTTCATTTCCCAAAGTTTATTTTATACCGGTCGTATGGGGAATCGAAAGACATGTTTTTTTTGCCGATATCCCTTTTCTCGTGCGAGGCGTTTTTCGACGGTCGGGCCCGGCCAGCTCGTAAACCGTGACGTTTATCGAAATTTTTACCGTACGCTTTTTTACTCGAAATCGAAAGTTACGAAACACGTTTTTCGCCGTTTTTTAATACGACGAAGCATAATCGAGCTATTTACGATTTTGCGAAACACGCTGTAATATTAAGACGAAAAATGTAAAAAATTTAAAATCCACACTAAACGGACGCTACAGGCCTATATTAATCCTCCGTATGGGAAGAGAACGTTTTTTTCCAAAAATAAGAGCAACAATTTAATGCAAGGGTTTTCGCCTTCCGACTCCACCGAAGCATTGGCCCTCTGGATGCCGGGGCTCTGCCCGATGCAAAAGAGCCCACCTTCCCCTCTGCCGAGATCACCGAAGGCTTCCCCTCTTCGGCAGAGCCGAACCGTCCGATGGACGAGACAACTCGCTCCCCTTCCAAGCGGCGGGGGACTCGCGAACATCGAGGAGGCCGACCTGCCCGTAAAAAGCGAGCCTCTCCTTCCCCCTTCCGCGATCGCCGAAATCTTCCTGTCCTCTGCACGGCCTTCGTCGCCGATGTTCAGGACAACTCGCTCCCCTGACAAGCGGTCGGGACTTAGAAATTTTCTCAAGAGTGGTTTTTATTTTATTTTTCCGAAAGTTTCTTTTATGCTGCTCGTGTGGGGAATTTAAAAAGATGTTTTTTTTACCGAAATGAATTTTTTCGTCCGAGGCGTTTTTGAGAGTTCGACCCCCGTTTTCTCGTAAACTATGGGATATTTTTGTTGTTTTTGTGCAGGGTTTTATTCGCAAGGAAAAGTTATGCCTTTTGTCCGTGGGGAGTTTTTATGTAGCAGGCAGTTAAAACGGTTTTTTTTTCGATTTTTCTAAAAATAATGCGCCTTTTCATGTTGTTATTGCATGTATTTTGTTTCCAAGGCAATTAAAACTTTTAACAGTATAATCTCAACAATGTCTTTTGTTTCCAAGGAAATTTATACGTTTCCAAGGAAATTTATACGATTATAAGCCCGACAGTTAAAACGACAATGTCTTAGGCCTAAAACTGTAAAATCTAAAAGTCGGCTTTTATCAGTACGCTCCGAAGATTGTGTAACTACTTTTTTGTTTTGTTTTAGTTAAAACTGTGTTCTTTTACGGCCTTTCTGCAATATAATGTCTTTTGTTTCCAAGGAAATTTATACCATTATAAGCTCGACAGTTAAAACTGTCGATGGAGACGACCGCTCCCCTGACAAGCGGATGGGACTTAGAAATTTTCTCAAGAGTGGTTTTTATTTTATTTTTCCGAAAGTTTCTTTTATGCTGCTCGTGTGGGGAATTTAAATAGATGTTTTTTTTACCGAAACGAATTTTTTCGTCCGAGGCGTTTTTGAGAGTTCGACCCCCGTTTTCTCGTAAACTATGGGATATTTTTGTTGTTTTTGTGCAGGGTTTTATTCGCAAGGAAAAGTTATGCCTTTTGTCCGTGGGGAATTTTTATGTAGCAGGCAGTTAAAACGGTTTTTTTTTCGATTTTTCTAAAAATAATGCGCCTTTTCATGTTGTTATTGCATGTATTTTGTTTCCAAGGCAATTAAAACTTTTAACAGTATAATCTCAACAATGTCTTTTGTTTCCAAGGAAATTTATACGTTTCCAAGGAAATTTATACGATTATAAGCCCGACAGTTAAAACGACAATGTCTTAGGCCTAAAACTGTAAAATCTAAAAGTCGGCTTTTATCAGTACGCTCCGAAGATTGTGTAACTACTTTTTTGTTATGTTTTAGTTAAAACTGTGTTCTTTTACGGCCTTTCTGCAATATAATGTCTTTTGTTTCCAAGGAAATTTATACCATTATAAGCTCGACAGTTAAAACTGTCGATGGAGACGACCGCTCCCCTGACAAGCGGATGGGACTTAGAAATTTTCTCAAGAGTGGTTTTTATTTTATTTTTCCGAAAGTTTCTTTTATGCTGCTCGTGTGGGGAATTTAAATAGATGTTTTTTTTACCGAAATGAATTTTTTCGTCCGAGGCGTTTTTGAGAGTTCGACCCCCGTTTTCTCGTAAACTATGGGATATTTTTGTTGTTTTTGTGCAGGGTTTTATTCGCAAGGAAAAGTTATGCCTTTTGTCCGTGGGGAATTTTTATGTAGCAGGCAGTTAAAACGGTTTTTTTTTCGATTTTTCTAAAAATAATGCGCCTTTTCATGTTGTTATTGCATGTATTTTGTTTCCAAGGCAATTAAAACTTTTAACAGTATAATCTCAACAATGTCTTTTGTTTCCAAGGAAATTTATACGTTTCCAAGGAAATTTATACGATTATAAGCCCGACAGTTAAAACGACAATGTCTTAGGCCTAAAACTGTAAAATCTAAAAGTCGGCTTTTATCAGTACGCTCCGAAGATTGTGTAACTACTTTTTTGTTATGTTTTAGTTAAAACTGTGTTCTTTTACGGCCTTTCTGCAATATAATGTCTTTTGTTTCAAAGGGAATTTATACGATTATAAGCTCTACAAACTAAGAACGGCCATGCACCGAATGTGTAATCTTAACAATGTATATGGTTTCCAAGGAAATTTATACGATTATAAGCTCAACAGTTAAAAGTGCGTTGCTATTGTATGTATTTTGTTTCCAAGGAAGTTAAAACAGCATAACCTCAACAATGTCTTTTGTTTCAAAGGGAATTTATACGTTTCCAAGGAAATTTATACGATTATAAGCCCGACAGTTAAAACGACAATGTCTTAGGCCTAAAACTGTAAAATCCAAAAGTCTGATGATAAAAACACTTTATTATCATTCAGACTATTGGCTTTTATCAGTATGCCTCGCTGTTTGTATAACTTCTATTTTTTTCTTTTTTTGATGTGTGTTTTTTACGGCCTTTCTGCAATATAACCATGTGTTTTGTTTCTATTGAAATTTATACGATTATAAGCTCTACAAACTACAGCTCCTTGCACCATCACCCACCGATGTTTAATCTTAACAATGTCTATGGTTTCCAAGGAAATTTATACGATTATAAGCCCGACAGTTAAAACGACAATGTCTTAGGCCTAAAACTGTAAAATCCAAAAGTCGGCTTTTATCAGTACGCTCCGAAGATTGTGTAACTACTTTTTTGTTTTGTTTTAGTTAAAACTGTGTTCTTTTACGGCCTTTCTGCAATATAATCTTAACAATGTCTATGGTTTCCAAGGAAATTTATACGATTATAAGCTCAACAGTTAAAAGTGCGTTGCTATTGTATGTATTTTGTTTCAAAACTGTTAACAGTATAATCTCTACAATGTCTTTTGTTTCCATGGAAATCTACATGTTTATAAGCTGTATGTCTTTTGTTTCCAAGGCCTAAAACTGTAAAATCCAAAAGTCTGAATGCTAAAAACACTTTTTCCATATCGAAGGATCAAAAAGCAATGCAGTTAAAAAAAAGGCAGTTAAAACTGCTAACAGTATAATCTCAACAATGTATTTTGTTTTGCTTCGCAATGATAGGAAGAGCCGACATCTAAGAATGAAACGACAAAGGCCTAAAACTGTAAAATTCAAAAGTCTGATGATAATAACACTTCTTTCTCCACTTTTTTTTTCAGACTTTTGACTTTTATCAGTATGCTCCTCTGCTTGTATAACTTCATTTTTTTGTTTGAGTAAAAACTCTGTTTTTTTACGGCCTTTCTGCAATATAACCTCAACAATGTCTTTTGTTTCAAAGGAAATTTATACGATTATAAGCTCGACAGTTAAAACTGTAAAAGCCAAATGTCTGCCACTTTTTTCTCCACTTATAAGTCGAATTAAATGTTAACAGTATAATCTCAAAATTGTCTTTTGTTTCCACGGAAATCTATATGTTTATAAGCCATATATGCTAAGGACTAACCGCAATGAATCACAATTATTAGCATTATCTCCTTAATTATGCGTCCTAGCGAAATTTCCGTAATAGACATTTTTACTCGCAATCGAAAATTACGAAACACGTCTTTCGCCGTTTTTTAATACGACGAAGCATAAACGAGTTATTTACGACTTTCCGAATTATAACGATTATTAACATTATCTCGTAAACTACGCGTCCTAGCGAAATTATTATAATAGACATTTTTACTCGCAATCGAAAGTTACGAAACACGGTATCAACCGTTTTT
>CAXKWD010000125.1:0-189000 GCA_964059195.1 Ectobius pallidus
TGTAATTAGTGAAAATGGAAAATAATTATGGAATATATGAGATAATTTGTTATTAAGAATGTTAGGTTAGAAGATCAAATGTACAATTAAATGTGTGAAATGCTTATTTATTTTTGTATTGTTTACAGTAGAGATTATAATGAGATATTACAAATTTACAGAATAGATATTCTAGGTCATATATAATGTCAATTTATTACTTAATATTTCAAGATCAAAAAGTTATAATTGTAACATTCCTTATATACAATACAAGAAAAATTAGGATTAAAATGTTATTATCTGTAACAGTTCATTGAATTATACAGTAATGATTAGAAATATAGGTCTATTCAAAATCGTTTACATCATTACGATTTTGAATACGTTACACATTTTTTATGGTCTCTTTTTATGTTATGACAAATCTTGTGATTTGTGACGTAAAAAGTAAAAAATACAATAAGTCATAAATTAATAAAAGTTATATATAATTAGATAAAACCTTAAATATATTTAAAAGTTTCTGTAATAAGAAACTGTCAATTATATAAGATGTCACTTGACCATTTAACATTGACTACTGGTGATTTATATATGTAATACAAAATATTGTATTTCACAATATATTCTGTATGCAAGTGGTTATATATCTAACGGTTAATAATTGTTCATTGAAAAGATTGTGATAATTTAATATAATGATGTCATATTCAATGTTACAATTGTTAATCACTAATATTTGACGTTTGGTTGATCTATTTTTTTTTTAATGTATAGGTTATAAATTTCTAGACTTCTTCTTATGCTTCTAATCTTCTTTTTATAAGTACTATTAATTGCTCTTGTCCTATTTTTGATGAGTTATGATTCCAATTCTAGATTCTGTCTGAAGGGAATGGTTTAATTTTTATAAGACTCAAGTATGTAGGATCGACGTCGTATCATATAATTATAGAAGTCGTATTATATTGGTTTATGTTCAACTGAGATTTATATGTAATAACAATTGCATTGGAGGTTCAAGAACTTTTATTTGAGTAGAATATGTGCCTTATTAATGATGTAGATAATAAATTATTTTGCTCTTCTTGTAGATGAAGTTATTAAATGGAGATTGGCAGGCATTTAACCATTCGCTCATAGATGTAGGTTGGTGGATATGTACATTTCAATACACGATGTATCATCTTCAGTTCGAAAATCTTTAAATGAACAATAGGGAGAGAAATTAATTAAACCACAAAATATATCATGAAAAGATGTTGTCTATTAAGTAAAACTAATATCACTGTAATTTTAGAATAGAGATGATGTAACTGTACTAACCTTGAATTCCACTGTGGATTCAAATAGAATTTGAATTCAAATAGAAAAAAGATCGTTTTAAATACATGAATATAGTGTATATTGCCCATGCACAAATCTCTCAGGTTATGCTCCGTTATCGCTGCTGTGTATTAAACAAAGCAACGATTCACCAAAGACCAGTTCTCATTTAAACAAGATATAAAAATCCTTTATCCGGCAGCCTCTGAGAAGGATTTCTTAAAAGCCAATAAAATAGTGAAAAAAAGAATGACTTGCAAAATATGATCATATTATAGTCGAAATACTTAAAGTATT
Organism: Ectobius pallidus; assembly: GCA_964059195.1. Taxonomy (NCBI): domain Eukaryota; kingdom Metazoa; phylum Arthropoda; class Insecta; order Blattodea; family Ectobiidae; genus Ectobius; species Ectobius pallidus. Next base: position 1,606 of record CAXKWD010000125.1, read on the forward strand.
CTTTAGTCAAACCGTCATTAATTTACACTTACGTGAACGATTTATAACTTGAAGGCTGAGAGGCCAGGTATTAATTGTAGAGCACGAATGTAAAGGGAGGGGGTAATGCCAATAAAATTACAACAGTTTAATTTGGAGCTGAGATCTGGTCTGTGGTCCTGTGAACATGTTTATTTATATTTTCTACTTAACACTCAAATGAACATTACAGTGATTGTAAAATAATGTAGCGTAGAAAACACTTTCCTTCTTACGCAGTCATCTCCAGCGTTGTCTCCTTCAAATTGCAGACCCCATAGCATCTATGTTACCATTCCCATTAATCCTTGCGAAGAAGGTCTAGACAATGTTTGGGTATCCTCAAGAAATGGGAATTTCATTGTCATATAAATTTTAAAATGCATACACTTGCAAATAGTATAAAGTCGGGATATTAACTCTGTAAAACAAGTTTGCACGAAATTCTTATTCTATTTTAGATTGTGATGCATAATACAGATCTTAGGAGTAGACGTATATACACTTACTAGGCACTATTGATATTTTATAGACCTATGCTACATCTTTGCTATTGACCTTTCATGAAATACAGTAGGCCTACATTCATAATAAGCAATACCTTTTTCTGATGATATTAATTATTCCTGTGATCACTGTTTCCATTCTCCTCTCCGATTCCAGCATTTCTCCTCTCCGTAAGCCTATTAAGATTTTTATCTGTAATGTTTTTAAATTTTGACCATATATAATTTACTTTTATATCCCCGAAAATATGCATTCTGTTTCCGTGGATATTGTTATGGAAACATTTCGGATTGTTTAACCTTCAGATAAAGTATTAAATTATAAACTCTGAACTTTGCATTAAATAAAGCTGTGCTGATAGAATTACAGCCATTCACTCCTGATGGTAGTAGATAGGGTGAATGTTTTGATTTTGGTCCCCTTATTTCTGGAAAGTTGGAGGGTCACTAGGACCTAGTTCTGATAATTCCAGATTTTGTACTGGATGTTCCGTATTTTTGTAACACTGATTAATCCCATCAATTCCTACCAACCCAAGGGACAGTTTGTTTCTGCGATGAAGTTTTTTAAAGGATTTTTATATGAAAAATGGTTTTGCAGGCCCAAAGTTACTAGTGCAATTTGTTGTATAAGTTAGATGTTTTTATCTATTATTATCATCACTGTAAGAATAAATATATTTTTCATAAAAATATATAAATGTTATCCCAAATTCTTCAATGTTGTGCGTTTGAGAATTTAAGCAAACTACCATTCTTAGATAATTAAATGAATTTAGAATAAAATCAGGTAAACTGATGTAACAAAGTGCCAGTATGCTTTTGTTTAATCAGTTATGACTGCAATTATGATATGCAGAATATGTTTTTTTTAAATTGATTTCCAAGTTAAACTCCAGATTTATCCATTAAGCAGGGCTTACGGAAGAACAAAGGACTAGTTTACCGATAAGCACAATAAAACGCGAACTGTGTGAAGAAAGTGTTCAGGCATGGGAAACCGAGTGGCATAAAACGGTAAATGGAAGAACAACAAAATCATATTTTCCAACCGTGAAACACAGACTAAACAAATCCCTGAGGTTAAACCACAATATCACAGCTATGTTGACAGGGCATGGTAGGTTTGGCGAATATTTTCACCGTTTTAAAATTAAGGAAGATTCAACTTGCGTGTGTACCAGAAATTCGCAATCAGTGGACCACTTACTGTGGGAGTGTGAACTACTGAACTCGGAAAGAGCTCAATTCAGAAAGCACATCTTGGAAACTTTTAAGTGTTAGCCCGTTGAGAAAAGTGAACTGATACAAAAAAATCTAAAGCAATTCGTACAATTTGTGAACAAAATAAATTTTGAAGCTCTACAAACAAACCAAATACATAATTTAGGATAATATTTATAAGTGTACATATGTAGATATTTTTGAATAGTTAAGATAAAAGGAATGCATGTAGTATTGCTGCATTGCAACGGAGCATGTTGTTTAATAAAGATAATTAAAAAAAAAAAAAAAAAAAAAAGACTAGTTTTTTTTAATCAGATTAAAATCTTCCATCATCAGCTGAACTGTACAGATTTGTGATATCTTGACAATCGCACACTCACACAAAAATACCACAAAAAAGTGAAATTGGCCGGTTTCGGGTTTTGAACCATGGACTCCAGAATGTGAAGTCAAGACGTTACCATCTCGGCAACCTGAGTCAGTTTAACGGTCTAGTTGGATAAGCGCATGTAAAGCAATAATGTTTTTTGTAATAGCTAACTATATTTTAATTTCCAAAGCCTTATGAGATCACAGTAAAACAATAGGCTATGTTTTCAAGATAACTGATTTTCATTTTTTTAATAAATTCTTTCGAATACGTATATTACCATAAAATAAGCACTAAATTGAGCATTACTCCGAAACAGGTCAACCGATTTTATCCAATATCAATGGAAGTCTTCCCATGGACATTATAAAATGTGTATTCCAAGTTTCATAAAAATCCGGTAAAGCGTATTTGAGTTACCACGTCTTTAAAATAGACACTAAATTGGGTTTTACTCCGGTACCGGTCTACCGATTTGGTTCAATATCAGTGGACATCTTCCCATGTACATTATAAATGGGTATACAAAGTTTCATGAAAATCCAATAAAGCATAGGCCTATTTGAGTTATCGCGACTTCTTATATATTCACATAAAAGGCACTAAATTGGGCATTATTCCGGTACTGGCCAACCAATTTGGTCCAATATCGACAGACATCTTCCCATCGACATTATAAATGCGTATACGAAGTTTCATAAATATCCGATAAAGCATATTTCAGTTATTGCGCCTTTAAAGTAAACACTAAATTGAATTTTACACCGGTACCGGTCAACAGATTAAGTTCAAATTCAATAAGACACTTTTCATGAAAGTCGTAAATGCGTATACCAAGTTTCATGGAAATCCGATACAGCGTATTTGAGTTATGGCGCCTTTCTATGAGAAAGGCGCCATAATCTATTAAATAGGCACTAAATTGGGCATTACTCCGGTACCGGTGAACCGATTTGGTTCATTATCAATAGGGTTCTTCCCATGGACATTATAAATGAGTTTTCCAAGTTTCATGAAAATCCGAAAAAGCATATTTGACGTATGGCGCGGACAAACACACGGACGGACGGACATACGGGCAGGCCTTTTTCGTCCCACACACAATCTCATAAAGTACCATACTGGCATTTAATGAAAGTTGGTTTCGTCATAACTGCGCATCAGAAAATTGGTTGGGATTTACGAAAGTTCAGCAAGAAGCAAAACTATGAAATGTGTTAAAACGGACATAATGGCAAGAAAAGTTAAAGAAATTTTCACGTCACATCCTATGAAGGCAATAGACGTAAACTTTAAATTTAGTTTTCTTAAGACTTTACCCCTCTTAATTGCTTTTAAAACCGACTTAAGATTGTGTTTCAGAAATCAGAGTACTTGAATGAATGTTTTTTTTTACTGATGCCATTGGACTTTTCCCGTGAAAAACATTACTATCACATAGTTCTCTGTGGAAGGAGCAAAAAATAATTAACGATCGTATTAAAAATAAGAAAATGACTCCACTGGTTGAAGAAGTAAAATTCTGGCGGGACACACTCAACATGAATTCCTCTACCCTTGATATTGCTTCTTGTGTAAGTGGCCGCATTGTGGAGGTGCGCATTCAATTGTCTAGGTTTTGTTCAGAACCTTATTAATGCAAAGAAAGATTTAAAACTTCAATTTTTTAATGAAAAAAGGAGCTTATAATTATTCTTAGAAAATTTGTAGGTCTACAAAAGTCCCTAAAATAAAGGTTTTGGAAATCAGCTGTTTATCTGTAGTTTGTACAGAAAATAAAACATTCTTTAGAGCAGTTTTCGAGAACAGCCAGAATTGGAATTTTCTCGTGTAAAATAATGGGAGGAGACTTAAATGAAGTATAGGCTATAATCTCACCAAAACTTTGCCTTTTACAAAGACTTGAATCTTTTTCCCATCTGAAAAAAAAACTACAACCACTTAACCTTGAACTTGTGTTTTAATTATACATCCTAACGGAATTTCACGTATTAATTAAATTTTTCTTGAATAAATGTTCATTCTCTTTAACTTTATTATCTTTAAACTACATTCATATAATTCAAAACATCGTTTTATTTGCTTTATTTACAAAACATACAGTAGTGCATGAAATCGTCTTTCCGATGAGAACTTTCATGATATGGATTTTTAATATTTTAAAAATTACTGAACAAAAAAATTGTGTTGTAATATAAACGAAATATTAAGAGTTATTTTAATGCCCGTAGGAAAACAACATTAATTTGAAAAAAGAACGGGCGTACTTAAATTATAGTTAATTAGTTTACTGATTTTACTAATTTTATTTTCCTCTTACGAATGCTACACTCGACCTTACGGGTTCGTTTCTCAAATTTACCTAATCCCAAAATTAAAACTATCTTTTACCACATGTATCACAACTAACTTTTACCACATTATACAATAACTATTGTTATTTTTCACTCATGAAAATGAAAAAATGTAGCATAATTGAAGCGTAATCTAAATAAATTCTGCCAAAAAATAAAATATAAGTAGATAGGAAAAACAAAACGATTCATCAGTGTCTGAAATAATTCAGTGCCCACAAAGGAAATAAATTTACCAGAAGAATAACATTATTTTGTGTTAATTTAGTAGCCAAAAGTAATTACCAACAGTAAGTATGTTACTGATCTAAGAAGTTCTCTTGTAAATGAATCCGTACAAACAGACTTAAAATATAGGCCTACTTCACTACCCACCAAGGTTTTTCGTTGCTCGACTTTACAGTTACATTTTATTGTGAAGTGAAAATTATTGTGTATTGTTATAAAACATCTAGCAAACATACAACTTGTGGTCCCATACAGTAATGGAACTGGCCCCAACATATCTGGGCCCTATTTCATAAAAGTTACAATTTTACACGTGACAGCTATCAGTAAATTGTTTTAAAGGTTTACATTTTCACATTTGTGTTTTTCATACAATTTGACACTTTACATAAATTTCATGACAATTTTTTAGACTTGTATGACAATTTTACACATTGTTGTTTCTCAAAACTTTAGAGCTTACAGATAAAAGTCTGGCGAATAAGGCAAATCTTAGGATACCTTCCATTTATAAAACATTAATTTTGGTTTGTATATTTACAAATTTACAACAACAACAACAACAAAAAGTAGAATTGTCATTACAGAAGTGACAGGCAATATTTCATATTTAGGCAACCTTTTTTTTTTTTGTAATTTAAACTTCTTGTTAATATCAGTATTGACAAATTTCATCTTTTTTTATTTGAGGGTAAATTAGAATATATATATATATTTTAGCCTAGACCCTCAAAAATCACAACATAAAAGCGAAGGACCAAGATGCCTGAAAAATGTAATTAGTGAAAATGGAAAATAATTATGGAATATATGAGATAATTTGTTATTAAGAATGTTAGGTTAGAAGATCAAATGTACAATTAAATGTGTGAAATGCTTATTTATTTTTGTATTGTTTACAGTAGAGATTATAATGAGATATTACAAATTTACAGAATAGATATTCTAGGTCATATATAATGTCAATTTATTACTTAATATTTCAAGATCAAAAAGTTATAATTGTAACATTCCTTATATACAATACAAGAAAAATTAGGATTAAAATGTTATTATCTGTAACAGTTCATTGAATTATACAGTAATGATTAGAAATATAGGTCTATTCAAAATCGTTTACATCATTACGATTTTGAATACGTTACACATTTTTTATGGTCTCTTTTTATGTTATGACAAATCTTGTGATTTGTGACGTAAAAAGTAAAAAATACAATAAGTCATAAATTAATAAAAGTTATATATAATTAGATAAAACCTTAAATATATTTAAAAGTTTCTGTAATAAGAAACTGTCAATTATATAAGATGTCACTTGACCATTTAACATTGACTACTGGTGATTTATATATGTAATACAAAATATTGTATTTCACAATATATTCTGTATGCAAGTGGTTATATATCTAACGGTTAATAATTGTTCATTGAAAAGATTGTGATAATTTAATATAATGATGTCATATTCAATGTTACAATTGTTAATCACTAATATTTGACGTTTGGTTGATCTATTTTTTTTTTAATGTATAGGTTATAAATTTCTAGACTTCTTCTTATGCTTCTAATCTTCTTTTTATAAGTACTATTAATTGCTCTTGTCCTATTTTTGATGAGTTATGATTCCAATTCTAGATTCTGTCTGAAGGGAATGGTTTAATTTTTATAAGACTCAAGTATGTAGGATCGACGTCGTATCATATAATTATAGAAGTCGTATTATATTGGTTTATGTTCAACTGAGATTTATATGTAATAACAATTGCATTGGAGGTTCAAGAACTTTTATTTGAGTAGAATATGTGCCTTATTAATGATGTAGATAATAAATTATTTTGCTCTTCTTGTAGATGAAGTTATTAAATGGAGATTGGCAGGCATTTAACCATTCGCTCATAGATGTAGGTTGGTGGATATGTACATTTCAATACACGATGTATCATCTTCAGTTCGAAAATCTTTAAATGAACAATAGGGAGAGAAATTAATTAAACCACAAAATATATCATGAAAAGATGTTGTCTATTAAGTAAAACTAATATCACTGTAATTTTAGAATAGAGATGATGTAACTGTACTAACCTTGAATTCCACTGTGGATTCAAATAGAATTTGAATTCAAATAGAAAAAAGATCGTTTTAAATACATGAATATAGTGTATATTGCCCATGCACAAATCTCTCAGGTTATGCTCCGTTATCGCTGCTGTGTATTAAACAAAGCAACGATTCACCAAAGACCAGTTCTCATTTAAACAAGATATAAAAATCCTTTATCCGGCAGCCTCTGAGAAGGATTTCTTAAAAGCCAATAAAATAGTGAAAAAAAGAATGACTTGCAAAATATGATCATATTATAGTCGAAATACTTAAAGTATTCTTTAGTCAAACCGTCATTAATTTACACTTACGTGAACGATTTATAACTTGAAGGCTGAGAGGCCAGGTATTAATTGTAGAGCACGAATGTAAAGGGAGGGGGTAATGCCAATAAAATTACAACAGTTTAATTTGGAGCTGAGATCTGGTCTGTGGTCCTGTGAACATGTTTATTTATATTTTCTACTTAACACTCAAATGAACATTACAGTGATTGTAAAATAATGTAGCGTAGAAAACACTTTCCTTCTTACGCAGTCATCTCCAGCGTTGTCTCCTTCAAATTGCAGACCCCATAGCATCTATGTTACCATTCCCATTAATCCTTGCGAAGAAGGTCTAGACAATGTTTGGGTATCCTCAAGAAATGGGAATTTCATTGTCATATAAATTTTAAAATGCATACACTTGCAAATAGTATAAAGTCGGGATATTAACTCTGTAAAACAAGTTTGCACGAAATTCTTATTCTATTTTAGATTGTGATGCATAATACAGATCTTAGGAGTAGACGTATATACACTTACTAGGCACTATTGATATTTTATAGACCTATGCTACATCTTTGCTATTGACCTTTCATGAAATACAGTAGGCCTACATTCATAATAAGCAATACCTTTTTCTGATGATATTAATTATTCCTGTGATCACTGTTTCCATTCTCCTCTCCGATTCCAGCATTTCTCCTCTCCGTAAGCCTATTAAGATTTTTATCTGTAATGTTTTTAAATTTTGACCATATATAATTTACTTTTATATCCCCGAAAATATGCATTCTGTTTCCGTGGATATTGTTATGGAAACATTTCGGATTGTTTAACCTTCAGATAAAGTATTAAATTATAAACTCTGAACTTTGCATTAAATAAAGCTGTGCTGATAGAATTACAGCCATTCACTCCTGATGGTAGTAGATAGGGTGAATGTTTTGATTTTGGTCCCCTTATTTCTGGAAAGTTGGAGGGTCACTAGGACCTAGTTCTGATAATTCCAGATTTTGTACTGGATGTTCCGTATTTTTGTAACACTGATTAATCCCATCAATTCCTACCAACCCAAGGGACAGTTTGTTTCTGCGATGAAGTTTTTTAAAGGATTTTTATATGAAAAATGGTTTTGCAGGCCCAAAGTTACTAGTGCAATTTGTTGTATAAGTTAGATGTTTTTATCTATTATTATCATCACTGTAAGAATAAATATATTTTTCATAAAAATATATAAATGTTATCCCAAATTCTTCAATGTTGTGCGTTTGAGAATTTAAGCAAACTACCATTCTTAGATAATTAAATGAATTTAGAATAAAATCAGGTAAACTGATGTAACAAAGTGCCAGTATGCTTTTGTTTAATCAGTTATGACTGCAATTATGATATGCAGAATATGTTTTTTTTAAATTGATTTCCAAGTTAAACTCCAGATTTATCCATTAAGCAGGGCTTACGGAAGAACAAAGGACTAGTTTACCGATAAGCACAATAAAACGCGAACTGTGTGAAGAAAGTGTTCAGGCATGGGAAACCGAGTGGCATAAAACGGTAAATGGAAGAACAACAAAATCATATTTTCCAACCGTGAAACACAGACTAAACAAATCCCTGAGGTTAAACCACAATATCACAGCTATGTTGACAGGGCATGGTAGGTTTGGCGAATATTTTCACCGTTTTAAAATTAAGGAAGATTCAACTTGCGTGTGTACCAGAAATTCGCAATCAGTGGACCACTTACTGTGGGAGTGTGAACTACTGAACTCGGAAAGAGCTCAATTCAGAAAGCACATCTTGGAAACTTTTAAGTGTTAGCCCGTTGAGAAAAGTGAACTGATACAAAAAAATCTAAAGCAATTCGTACAATTTGTGAACAAAATAAATTTTGAAGCTCTACAAACAAACCAAATACATAATTTAGGATAATATTTATAAGTGTACATATGTAGATATTTTTGAATAGTTAAGATAAAAGGAATGCATGTAGTATTGCTGCATTGCAATGGAGCATGTTGTTTAATAAAGATAATTAAAAAAAAAAAAAAAAAAAAAAGGACTAGTTTTTTTTAATCAGATTAAAATCTTCCATCATCAGCTGAACTGTACAGATTTGTGATATCTTGACAATCGCACACTCACACAAAAATACCACAAAAAAGTGAAATTGGCCGGTTTCGGGTTTTGAACCATGGACTCCAGAATGTGAAGTCAAGACGTTACCATCTCGGCAACCTGAGTCAGTTTAACGGTCTAGTTGGATAAGCGCATGTAAAGCAATAATGTTTTTTGTAATAGCTAACTATATTTTAATTTCCAAAGCCTTATGAGATCACAGTAAAACAATAGGCTATGTTTTCAAGATAACTGATTTTCATTTTTTTAATAAATTCTTTCGAATACGTATATTACCATAAAATAAGCACTAAATTGAGCATTACTCCGAAACAGGTCAACCGATTTTATCCAATATCAATGGAAGTCTTCCCATGGACATTATAAAATGTGTATTCCAAGTTTCATAAAAATCCGGTAAAGCGTATTTGAGTTACCACGTCTTTAAAATAGACACTAAATTGGGTTTTACTCCGGTACCGGTCTACCGATTTGGTTCAATATCAGTGGACATCTTCCCATGTACATTATAAATGGGTATACAAAGTTTCATGAAAATCCAATAAAGCATAGGCCTATTTGAGTTATCGCGACTTCTTATATATTCACATAAAAGGCACTAAATTGGGCATTATTCCGGTACTGGCCAACCAATTTGGTCCAATATCGACAGACATCTTCCCATCGACATTATAAATGCGTATACGAAGTTTCATAAATATCCGATAAAGCATATTTCAGTTATTGCGCCTTTAAAGTAAACACTAAATTGAATTTTACACCGGTACCGGTCAACAGATTAAGTTCAAATTCAATAGGACACTTTTCATGAAAGTCGTAAATGCGTATACCAAGTTTCATGGAAATCCGATACAGCGTATTTGAGTTATGGCGCCTTTCTATGAGAAAGGCGCCATAATCTATTAAATAGGCACTAAATTGGGCATTACTCCGGTACCGGTGAACCGATTTGGTTCATTATCAATAGGGTTCTTCCCATGGACATTATAAATGAGTTTTCCAAGTTTCATGAAAATCCGAAAAAGCATATTTGACGTATGGCGCGGACAAACACACGGACGGACGGACATACGGGCAGGCCTTTTTCGTCCCACACACAATCTCATAAAGTACCATACTGGCATTTAATGAAAGTTGGTTTCGTCATAACTGCGCATCAGAAAATTGGTTGGGATTTACGAAAGTTCAGCAAGAAGCAAAACTATGAAATGTGTTAAAACGGACATAATGGCAAGAAAAGTTAAAGAAATTTTCACGTCACATCCTATGAAGGCAATAGACGTAAACTTTAAATTTAGTTTTCTTAAGACTTTACCCCTCTTAATTGCTTTTAAAACCGACTTAAGATTGTGTTTCAGAAATCAGAGTACTTGAATGAATGTTTTTTTTTACTGATGCCATTGGACTTTTCCCGTGAAAAACATTACTATCACATAGTTCTCTGTGGAAGGAGCAAAAAATAATTAACGATCGTATTAAAAATAAGAAAATGACTCCACTGGTTGAAGAAGTAAAATTCTGGCGGGACACACTCAACATGAATTCCTCTACCCTTGATATTGCTTCTTGTGTAAGTGGCCGCATTGTGGAGGTGCGCATTCAATTGTCTAGGTTTTGTTCAGAACCTTATTAATGCAAAGAAAGATTTAAAACTTCAATTTTTTAATGAAAAAAGGAGCTTATAATTATTCTTAGAAAATTTGTAGGTCTACAAAAGTCCCTAAAATAAAGGTTTTGGAAATCAGCTGTTTATCTGTAGTTTGTACAGAAAATAAAACATTCTTTAGAGCAGTTTTCGAGAACAGCCAGAATTGGAATTTTCTCGTGTAAAATAATGGGAGGAGACTTAAATGAAGTATAGGCTATAATCTCACCAAAACTTTGCCTTTTACAAAGACTTGAATCTTTTTCCCATCTGAAAAAAAAACTACAACCACTTAACCTTGAACTTGTGTTTTAATTATACATCCTAACGGAATTTCACGTATTAATTAAATTTTTCTTGAATAAATGTTCATTCTCTTTAACTTTATTATCTTTAAACTACATTCATATAATTCAAAACATCGTTTTATTTGCTTTATTTACAAAACATACAGTAGTGCATGAAATCGTCTTTCCGATGAGAACTTTCATGATATGGATTTTTAATATTTTAAAAATTACTGAACAAAAAAATTGTGTTGTAATATAAACGAAATATTAAGAGTTATTTTAATGCCCGTAGGAAAACAACATTAATTTGAAAAAAGAACGGGCGTACTTAAATTATAGTTAATTAGTTTACTGATTTTACTAATTTTATTTTCCTCTTACGAATGCTACACTCGACCTTACGGGTTCGTTTCTCAAATTTACCTAATCCCAAAATTAAAACTATCTTTTACCACATGTATCACAACTAACTTTTACCACATTATACAATAACTATTGTTATTTTTCACTCATGAAAATGAAAAAATGTAGCATAATTGAAGCGTAATCTAAATAAATTCTGCCAAAAAATAAAATATAAGTAGATAGGAAAAACAAAACGATTCATCAGTGTCTGAAATAATTCAGTGCCCACAAAGGAAATAAATTTACCAGAAGAATAACATTATTTTGTGTTAATTTAGTAGCCAAAAGTAATTACCAACAGTAAGTATGTTACTGATCTAAGAAGTTCTCTTGTAAATGAATCCGTACAAACAGACTTAAAATATAGGCCTACTTCACTACCCACCAAGGTTTTTCGTTGCTCGACTTTACAGTTACATTTTATTGTGAAGTGAAAATTATTGTGTATTGTTATAAAACATCTAGCAAACATACAACTTGTGGTCCCATACAGTAATGGAACTGGCCCCAACATATCTGGGCCCTATTTCATAAAAGTTACAATTTTACACGTGACAGCTATCAGTAAATTGTTTTAAAGGTTTACATTTTCACATTTGTGTTTTTCATACAATTTGACACTTTACATAAATTTCATGACAATTTTTTAGACTTGTATGACAATTTTACACATTGTTGTTTCTCAAAACTTTAGAGCTTACAGATAAAAGTCTGGCGAATAAGGCAAATCTTAGGATACCTTCCATTTATAAAACATTAATTTTGGTTTGTATATTTACAAATTTACAACAACAACAACAACAAAAAGTAGAATTGTCATTACAGAAGTGACAGGCAATATTTCATATTTAGGCAACCTTTTTTTTTTTTTGTAATTTAAACTTCTTGTTAATATCAGTATTGACAAATTTCATCTTTTTTTATTTGAGGGTAAATTAGAATATATATATATATTTTAGCCTAGACCCTCAAAAATCACAACATAAAAGCGAAGGACCAAGATGCCTGAAAAATGTAATTAGTGAAAATGGAAAATAATTATGGAATATATGAGATAATTTGTTATTAAGAATGTTAGGTTAGAAGATCAAATGTACAATTAAATGTGTGAAATGCTTATTTATTTTTGTATTGTTTACAGTAGAGATTATAATGAGATATTACAAATTTACAGAATAGATATTCTAGGTCATATATAATGTCAATTTATTACTTAATATTTCAAGATCAAAAAGTTATAATTGTAACATTCCTTATATACAATACAAGAAAAATTAGGATTAAAATGTTATTATCTGTAACAGTTCATTGAATTATACAGTAATGATTAGAAATATAGGTCTATTCAAAATCGTTTACATCATTACGATTTTGAATACGTTACACATTTTTTATGGTCTCTTTTTATGTTATGACAAATCTTGTGATTTGTGACGTAAAAAGTAAAAAATACAATAAGTCATAAATTAATAAAAGTTATATATAATTAGATAAAACCTTAAATATATTTAAAAGTTTCTGTAATAAGAAACTGTCAATTATATAAGATGTCACTTGACCATTTAACATTGACTACTGGTGATTTATATATGTAATACAAAATATTGTATTTCACAATATATTCTGTATGCAAGTGGTTATATATCTAACGGTTAATAATTGTTCATTGAAAAGATTGTGATAATTTAATATAATGATGTCATATTCAATGTTACAATTGTTAATCACTAATATTTGACGTTTGGTTGATCTATTTTTTTTTTAATGTATAGGTTATAAATTTCTAGACTTCTTCTTATGCTTCTAATCTTCTTTTTATAAGTACTATTAATTGCTCTTGTCCTATTTTTGATGAGTTATGATTCCAATTCTAGATTCTGTCTGAAGGGAATGGTTTAATTTTTATAAGACTCAAGTATGTAGGATCGACGTCGTATCATATAATTATAGAAGTCGTATTATATTGGTTTATGTTCAACTGAGATTTATATGTAATAACAATTGCATTGGAGGTTCAAGAACTTTTATTTGAGTAGAATATGTGCCTTATTAATGATGTAGATAATAAATTATTTTGCTCTTCTTGTAGATGAAGTTATTAAATGGAGATTGGCAGGCATTTAACCATTCGCTCATAGATGTAGGTTGGTGGATATGTACATTTCAATACACGATGTATCATCTTCAGTTCGAAAATCTTTAAATGAACAATAGGGAGAGAAATTAATTAAACCACAAAATATATCATGAAAAGATGTTGTCTATTAAGTAAAACTAATATCACTGTAATTTTAGAATAGAGATGATGTAACTGTACTAACCTTGAATTCCACTGTGGATTCAAATAGAATTTGAATTCAAATAGAAAAAAGATCGTTTTAAATACATGAATATAGTGTATATTGCCCATGCACAAATCTCTCAGGTTATGCTCCGTTATCGCTGCTGTGTATTAAACAAAGCAACGATTCACCAAAGACCAGTTCTCATTTAAACAAGATATAAAAATCCTTTATCCGGCAGCCTCTGAGAAGGATTTCTTAAAAGCCAATAAAATAGTGAAAAAAAGAATGACTTGCAAAATATGATCATATTATAGTCGAAATACTTAAAGTATTCTTTAGTCAAACCGTCATTAATTTACACTTACGTGAACGATTTATAACTTGAAGGCTGAGAGGCCAGGTATTAATTGTAGAGCACGAATGTAAAGGGAGGGGGTAATGCCAATAAAATTACAACAGTTTAATTTGGAGCTGAGATCTGGTCTGTGGTCCTGTGAACATGTTTATTTATATTTTCTACTTAACACTCAAATGAACATTACAGTGATTGTAAAATAATGTAGCGTAGAAAACACTTTCCTTCTTACGCAGTCATCTCCAGCGTTGTCTCCTTCAAATTGCAGACCCCATAGCATCTATGTTACCATTCCCATTAATCCTTGCGAAGAAGGTCTAGACAATGTTTGGGTATCCTCAAGAAATGGGAATTTCATTGTCATATAAATTTTAAAATGCATACACTTGCAAATAGTATAAAGTCGGGATATTAACTCTGTAAAACAAGTTTGCACGAAATTCTTATTCTATTTTAGATTGTGATGCATAATACAGATCTTAGGAGTAGACGTATATACACTTACTAGGCACTATTGATATTTTATAGACCTATGCTACATCTTTGCTATTGACCTTTCATGAAATACAGTAGGCCTACATTCATAATAAGCAATACCTTTTTCTGATGATATTAATTATTCCTGTGATCACTGTTTCCATTCTCCTCTCCGATTCCAGCATTTCTCCTCTCCGTAAGCCTATTAAGATTTTTATCTGTAATGTTTTTAAATTTTGACCATATATAATTTACTTTTATATCCCCGAAAATATGCATTCTGTTTCCGTGGATATTGTTATGGAAACATTTCGGATTGTTTAACCTTCAGATAAAGTATTAAATTATAAACTCTGAACTTTGCATTAAATAAAGCTGTGCTGATAGAATTACAGCCATTCACTCCTGATGGTAGTAGATAGGGTGAATGTTTTGATTTTGGTCCCCTTATTTCTGGAAAGTTGGAGGGTCACTAGGACCTAGTTCTGATAATTCCAGATTTTGTACTGGATGTTCCGTATTTTTGTAACACTGATTAATCCCATCAATTCCTACCAACCCAAGGGACAGTTTGTTTCTGCGATGAAGTTTTTTAAAGGATTTTTATATGAAAAATGGTTTTGCAGGCCCAAAGTTACTAGTGCAATTTGTTGTATAAGTTAGATGTTTTTATCTATTATTATCATCACTGTAAGAATAAATATATTTTTCATAAAAATATATAAATGTTATCCCAAATTCTTCAATGTTGTGCATTTGAGAATTTAAGCAAACTACCATTCTTAGATAATTAAATGAATTTAGAATAAAATCAGGTAAACTGATGTAACAAAGTGCCAGTATGCTTTTGTTTAATCAGTTATGACTGCAATTATGATATGCAGAATATGTTTTTTTTAAATTGATTTCCAAGTTAAACTCCAGATTTATCCATTAAGCAGGGCTTACGGAAGAACAAAGGACTAGTTTACCGATAAGCACAATAAAACGCGAACTGTGTGAAGAAAGTGTTCAGGCATGGGAAACCGAGTGGCATAAAACGGTAAATGGAAGAACAACAAAATCATATTTTCCAACCGTGAAACACAGACTAAACAAATCCCTGAGGTTAAACCACAATATCACAGCTATGTTGACAGGGCATGGTAGGTTTGGCGAATATTTTCACCGTTTTAAAATTAAGGAAGATTCAACTTGCGTGTGTACCAGAAATTCGCAATCAGTGGACCACTTACTGTGGGAGTGTGAACTACTGAACTCGGAAAGAGCTCAATTCAGAAAGCACATCTTGGAAACTTTTAAGTGTTAGCCCGTTGAGAAAAGTGAACTGATACAAAAAAATCTAAAGCAATTCGTACAATTTGTGAACAAAATAAATTTTGAAGCTCTACAAACAAACCAAATACATAATTTAGGATAATATTTATAAGTGTACATATGTAGATATTTTTGAATAGTTAAGATAAAAGGAATGCATGTAGTATTGCTGCATTGCAATGGAGCATGTTGTTTAATAAAGATAATTAAAAAAAAAAAAAAAAAAAAAAAAAAAGGACTAGTTTTTTTTAATCAGATTAAAATCTTCCATCATCAGCTGAACTGTACAGATTTGTGATATCTTGACAATCGCACACTCACACAAAAATACCACAAAAAAGTGAAATTGGCCGGTTTCGGGTTTTGAACCATGGACTCCAGAATGTGAAGTCAAGACGTTACCATCTCGGCAACCTGAGTCAGTTTAACGGTCTAGTTGGATAAGCGCATGTAAAGCAATAATGTTTTTTGTAATAGCTAACTATATTTTAATTTCCAAAGCCTTATGAGATCACAGTAAAACAATAGGCTATGTTTTCAAGATAACTGATTTTCATTTTTTTAATAAATTCTTTCGAATACGTATATTACCATAAAATAAGCACTAAATTGAGCATTACTCCGAAACAGGTCAACCGATTTTATCCAATATCAATGGAAGTCTTCCCATGGACATTATAAAATGTGTATTCCAAGTTTCATAAAAATCCGGTAAAGCGTATTTGAGTTACCACGTCTTTAAAATAGACACTAAATTGGGTTTTACTCCGGTACCGGTCTACCGATTTGGTTCAATATCAGTGGACATCTTCCCATGTACATTATAAATGGGTATACAAAGTTTCATGAAAATCCAATAAAGCATAGGCCTATTTGAGTTATCGCGACTTCTTATATATTCACATAAAAGGCACTAAATTGGGCATTATTCCGGTACTGGCCAACCAATTTGGTCCAATATCGACAGACATCTTCCCATCGACATTATAAATGCGTATACGAAGTTTCATAAATATCCGATAAAGCATATTTCAGTTATTGCGCCTTTAAAGTAAACACTAAATTGAATTTTACACCGGTACCGGTCAACAGATTAAGTTCAAATTCAATAGGACACTTTTCATGAAAGTCGTAAATGCGTATACCAAGTTTCATGGAAATCCGATACAGCGTATTTGAGTTATGGCGCCTTTCTATGAGAAAGGCGCCATAATCTATTAAATAGGCACTAAATTGGGCATTACTCCGGTACCGGTGAACCGATTTGGTTCATTATCAATAGGGTTCTTCCCATGGACATTATAAATGAGTTTTCCAAGTTTCATGAAAATCCGAAAAAGCATATTTGACGTATGGCGCGGACAAACACACGGACGGACGGACATACGGGCAGGCCTTTTTCGTCCCACACACAATCTCATAAAGTACCATACTGGCATTTAATGAAAGTTGGTTTCGTCATAACTGCGCATCAGAAAATTGGTTGGGATTTACGAAAGTTCAGCAAGAAGCAAAACTATGAAATGTGTTAAAACGGACATAATGGCAAGAAAAGTTAAAGAAATTTTCACGTCACATCCTATGAAGGCAATAGACGTAAACTTTAAATTTAGTTTTCTTAAGACTTTACCCCTCTTAATTGCTTTTAAAACCGACTTAAGATTGTGTTTCAGAAATCAGAGTACTTGAATGAATGTTTTTTTTTACTGATGCCATTGGACTTTTCCCGTGAAAAACATTACTATCACATAGTTCTCTGTGGAAGGAGCAAAAAATAATTAACGATCGTATTAAAAATAAGAAAATGACTCCACTGGTTGAAGAAGTAAAATTCTGGCGGGACACACTCAACATGAATTCCTCTACCCTTGATATTGCTTCTTGTGTAAGTGGCCGCATTGTGGAGGTGCGCATTCAATTGTCTAGGTTTTGTTCAGAACCTTATTAATGCAAAGAAAGATTTAAAACTTCAATTTTTTAATGAAAAAAGGAGCTTATAATTATTCTTAGAAAATTTGTAGGTCTACAAAAGTCCCTAAAATAAAGGTTTTGGAAATCAGCTGTTTATCTGTAGTTTGTACAGAAAATAAAACATTCTTTAGAGCAGTTTTCGAGAACAGCCAGAATTGGAATTTTCTCGTGTAAAATAATGGGAGGAGACTTAAATGAAGTATAGGCTATAATCGCATTATTATAGACTACTATTTTCACTTTCACACACTGTTCAGGTACACACAAACACATAGGCCTACGCAAGAAATTTGAATTGCGGGTTCAGTGTATCAAAAACTTGATTTAATTATAACAACCCGACATCCAATTTAAGGGCCTATCACTATATTTTCTCTGTCTATAAAACCTAGGGCAGAGAAAGGTAATGCCACACCAGGTACTGTAGAAAAGTAGGCTACATTTAAAACTCCGTTCTGCAGATAACCTACATCTATTAGATAGCCTAGAGTTGGGACTATAGTTGAGAGAGAGAGTGCGCGAGAGTGAGAGAGAGAGTGTGTGAGAGAGTGAGAGAATATAAGGGAAGTAGAATGGTACGAAATAGAGGTAAGAAGAGGAAGTTCCTACAATTAGCAGTGACATCTACTACCTAAGTCATTAATTTCACTATCGTGAGATAAGAAGCGGCGTAAGTAACTGATGATTGTTTTTTTATTTAACAATCTTTGTGATTGCTATAACTAGGAGCTTTCAGCGTACAGGGAATTTGATATCTTAAAATTTAAACAAAATTTAATATAATATTGAAATTCTACATTTATTTATCTTTGTACACTTAATACTCACAGTACATTCGTTTGGAGTGCTGTATTTTGAATACCTGCGTAGTAGGCTCATCCTGTAGTTTCTCTATTTTGCCTTCTCCGTGACCAATTGCCTTTCCACCTTGAGATATAAATTAAGAAGCCGTTTATACCACTTGAAGTTTTGGTATAAATTTTCTCTTGCCGTTTCTTGAATTCGTGTCATTATGCCTTGTACATCCATGGAAACCATTGTGGTGTATTGTTTACCTTTGTGAAGGGTTAAGTAAATTAATTATAAATGAGAAAATGGAGATTTATTATACGCGATCTTAACTCTAGGTACCATGAACTTAAGGACATTCAACCTACATTACTCGAAAACTAATACTCAAACCTCAGTCAGTCTTCGCATTAGACTGAGACTTGAATCTTTAACTCCTCCCAGCACAAAGTGCAACTACCTAAACTGCAATTATCCGGCCAGCAACGTTCATTCTCTGTAACTCTATTTTCTAAAACTACATATTTTATCAGTCAAAATGTCCCTTGAAGCTTCCATTTGCTTCACTTACTTACTCAATGTCAATAGACAATTCTTAAGTAAGCTAAAGGAATGTTATCTATTTTATGGAACCCGAAAGTTCATTGCAGCGCTTACCTGAGCCCTCCATTCAACCCTATTCTGTACTAATTCCATCCAGCCATCCCTCGCAAATCCTAATTCCCTTAAATCGATCCTAATATTGTCCTCCGACCTGCGTCTAGGTATTCCAAGTGGTCTTTTCCCTTCGGGTCTCCCCGTCAATATGTTTTTCTCTCATTTGCTTTGGATTTGAAAAATACAAAACATAGTCCAACCCCGAAATAATATATTGAATTGCCTTTTCAATTAAAACTTTCATTGTGTGAAGTTTTATAGTTATAATGAAAATTGTTGAGAATTACAAACAAATAATTATCATATAAGAAAAATGAAATATTAGGCGTAGGAAAATCTATTAATTTGTAGAATCGAAAACACAAGCCTAGTTATAATACAGACTTGTATTTGGTGTGCTTGAACGTGAGAAAACTATTACATAATTTGTGTTCTTAAAAACATCGTTCTTATTAAATTAATATATATATATATATATATTCGGTTTAGCAGGAATTCGGAATAGGCGGATTTCTTGAATAATATTGACTTCTTAAGGCGTAAATTAAGTGCGAAGAAATGGAGCCGACATGTACTGTAAGTAACCAGCTTTCATTCCAATTTGGTTTCAGGCGTTTTCATCAAACTTAGGCTCTATGTATGTCTCAATTTAACTTCTTTGTATAACAATTAATGTACGTTTTTTCACGAAAGTCTTTTTAATTTCACCTGTTTTCATGTTTAAAAAAATGGGTATTTTTTCTGAAATCTGCTCGGAATAGGCGGATTTTCGGAATAGCGGGGTTCGGAATAGCGGGAATCTACTGTATGATAAATATCATTTTGTAGTGTTTGGTCATATATATATCATATATATATATATATCTAATATATAAAGTCGAATGTGTGTTTGTGGATATGTGGGTATGTATGTATGTATGTATGTATGTATGTTTGTTCCTTATACAAATCTATATTTCTTTACCAATTTACACGACATTTTGCACACATACCCAGTTAAGCCCGGGAAGTAACGCTGTCAACATTAAAATTGAAACAAATCAGTCCTTCCCTTGAAAATTATATAATTTCTGTGAATATTCTACTGAAAAAAATGAAATGTTGTTCAGTTCACATGACAACAGTGCATTGTTTACTTTGATAACATTGGGCTTTGGCGACTATATAATGCTGGACTTTAACGAATTATGATTTCATCGATGTAATATATTGGCGAAAATAATTACTGAAAATGAAATCCACGAAAATAAAGCACAGTGTGATGTAGTCACATAACTTTCTCTACCCTCGACATAAGAAATATTTTCTCACTTCACATTTTGATGTTGCAGGGACAACTTAAGTGTGTGAGTATGCTATATCATAAGTAGGTAAATAATCCTTTCCGCTGATACGTTATCCATAGCTGTAGGCTTTGTATTAGTTGAGAAATAGGGATGTTTATCATAGGCCCAAAGCATGGGATGGAACATTTTGAGTCCTATGCTCGCAGTATATTATGTCCCGGGTTTTAGGGGAGGAAAGTATGAAAGTGATACTGCATTTCTGTTTTATTTCAGCCCCGAAACGGTTGTATGGTAACATGAGAATGAGAAATAAAGTTTTCCGTCAAGTCAATACAATCTTATTTAATTTGTTTCTTCTTATTTCAACCCCTCCCAAGCAAGATGTGTAGAAGCAACGGAATGCAGGATTTGACATCCTCTGTGAGCCATAAAAAGCCATATCTGGCATTTTCTGATGGAATAGTTTGAGTGTGATATATCTTTTTCTTCATTTCAAGTTCTACCATAAAGTCCTCCATAAGTTAATTTCAAATTAAAAAATACAAAGCCCGGGCGACGCCGGGCCTTTTCAGGCTGTGGAGATTTGCCCACACACACACACACATATATATATACACACATAGGGATGTGCACTTTGTGTCCTATTGGGCAAATATATATATATATATATAGGGATGTGCACATTAGGACTTCGCAGAGTAAAAGGATTGGAAGTTTAATGGCGGCAACACATCTATAAAATCAACGTGAATTACAGGAAGTTCAAATCACTTTTGTTGGATATCCAGCATACTTCAGAGCAAATAGGACCCTTCTAGATCTACGAATTCCTTCACAGTAACCAGAAGAACTGAGCTGGTCTAAAACGAATTTTTGATCTGACAGAAAGCCAATGATTTAAAAGTAGTTCAATACCTTAAAATTATTCTTGATTCACAATGATATGCAATAACATAAAGGAGCAAGATGGGTCAAAGTCTGTCACCTCCGGCGGAGGTTCAGTCATGTATTACACTCAATCGTTCATCATAATGAGTAAAAGACCAATCTCGAAACACGTCTTCAGAGCAGGGCCGAAAGAAACTGGTAAAAAGCAAGTTAAATTGGTTGAATTTCTGTTGAATCTATTATTTAAATATATTGTTGCTCTGTTAATGACTGTTATTAGTTACTCTTAAAATCTGTCGCTATGTTTTGAGGCTATATTTTGTATTTCAGAACTAACAACACGAGATTGCGAGAAGAAAAAAAAAACTGGATATATTAACATTCTAAACGGAACTCAGACTCTTTCTTATTCAGTCCTTAAGTTCTTCATGCTGAAATTATTTTGTATCTTTATTTTAGTGAGAATAGAATAGACTTTTGAGGTTTGTTTTGTAAAAATTATGTACTAGGAAACAATTAGATTAAAACATTTTTATATCTTTGCATTTTCTTGCAGGGTAATTCTACGTCAGTACAGTGATATCAATTTATAAAAATGTCATTGTGTTGGTAACTCTCATCTAAAATGTGAAATTAAACTATCAATTTACATAATATCGGCATGCTTGATAAATCTTCTATAAACGTAAGGGGGTCCCAACAGAAAATCTTACAAAGGCCCCGAAATTCCTTAAACCAGCCTTGCTTGAGAATAGTATTTCGATATCCTGAAACTTCGGAATAGTAATATCAACTTACGTAATCAATTGCATAATAAGTTAACCTTGATACACACCTGCTTATGTTTATTCAATGAATTTTCTGTTTGCTTCATTTGGATTAATTTGATGACTACCACTGGAATTATTCTGGTCTCTATTAAAAGCTTAGTCATGGCTAGATCCAAACTTACTATATTAAGAAGTTCAGCTTTCTGATTCAAATATTTAACTTTACCTCAGGGTGGAAAGCAATACTTCTGTACTTATACTACAGGTGGCGCGGGTAGAAAAAGTAAATATTTTAAGGAATATAGAATATCGTGGCTCTATTAATATCAACAACAAGATGTCTCTAAAGATGGGTACACATTGGGCCAACGAAGGCAAACGAACGACAACTATTGTATTGGCCGCAATACATTGGCGGTCGCAAACGCGTTGGCCTCTCGTCCACATCAAATCAAGGGGTTCGGTTGGGCCAAGGGATTCTACGCTACGTCTACACCAGTAGAGGGAACCCAACTCCAACCTTTTAATTTTACCGCAAGAAGTCCAAACATAAACCAAGGCCAACGAGTTCTGGTACATACTAACCGAATCTCAGCCAACGAAGCGGTTGGTTGTCGTTCGTTGGCCCAATGAGTACGCGCCTTAAGGTTCTTGTTAATGGAACCTTTTCACATTTTCTGAATCTAAAGTAGTGCATATAAAATAAGTTAACATTTGGCTCATTCCACATAAAATTTATAAGGTTATGACCGTGGGTCTCAGAAGGTATCTTCTACCGTTTGTCTACGACTAATACGTGTCTGAATTATATAAGACTTGTTTAAAAATCATCTGTCCTCTATGGAGATTTACCACACGGCTTCGAAATACAATTTCAGTTTTGAAACTGTCTGGCAATAATAAGAGAATGGATTTTCTTTGAAAAGAAACCGAACTAGTTAGTTTTCTTGAATGCAATATTTGCAACGAATCTTGCGTGTTGCACTTCGCAGACAAAAATGACATGGTTCATAAATTGCTTGTCTTTTTTACGAATTCACTTTCTTTTCAACAATAGATAACCAGGGCTTCAGAAGTTCGTGATATTGTATTTTATTTTTTATTAACTTCCCGTTTTATATATTTCGTCTAGTCCTATGTGTTCATGTTGTCTTCGGAGGTAGCCCCGTCATTGGGCTGATCACTCATCTGGAGAGGCCCTTGATGTCCTTGTCTGGTCAAAAAAGTATGTATGTGATCCATATTTTCCGTCAGGTTGCGGCCCTGTAAGCCCCGGGTGGCGTAGGTGGCTTTGCTCTGTTGTAGGCAAATAGAATAGAATAGAATAAAATACAAGGGTGATGGAAAACTAAGGTAAATAAATGGTGCAAAAATATGTTGCACAAACTTTCTCGCATATACGTGTTAAAGGCTAGTACAGAAAAAAGTAAATTAAAGAGACAATTAAATTTTACTTATTACATTTTCATAAAACTGACAAGTATGTGGAACGGAAAGCATCAGGGTCGATCTTTATCTTCAATGCTTTTACTGTGAAATAATAATAATAATAATAATAAAATAATAATAATAATAATAATAGTCAATGGCAGGAAAAAACTGCATATTATTAGTACTACTACTACGAGAAAATTCAAATATAAGTCGCACCTTGGGATGAATCGGTCCCACCCAACCCACCCTCACCAATGCAATTTCTTTTCTACCACGATCTAGCGAATTCTTCTGTCCTCGTATTATGAAGAAACTCGTGATTGGACGTATTAATAATTGTAGTACCGGTATACAGAACCATTAGCGTCAATAATTTGCTGGCCTAAAAAGTTATCTTGTAAATGAACCCTTCCGAAAAGACTATAAAAACACGTACTTCACAACCCACTCACGTTATTCGTTCGTCGACTGTATCTTTATACGAGTTACGTAGTTACATTTTACTGTATATTAACAATAGCCGCATAAACAGATAATTAATTTCGGTTATGGTATATGGCCTACATATAACAAAAATACATATTTTGTTCAATACAGTAGTCTAATGGAACTGTCCTGAACAGTTTCTGCTTTTTAAATCAGAATCAAACAATTGTTATCAATATGATAGCACCCTTCCTTCTTGGCTGCAATCGAGTTCAGTATGATAATTCTACTGCATTACCAGAGCCTGCGAACGTGGACGCGAAGGATAGGATTTTCTGTTATTCCTTTCAACTTAAATGCAATATTCACAATTATAAATTTCACATTGCATTGAAGTCAATATGAGGTTGTGAAGGAATAACAGACGTTAGGCTCCGTTATCACTGCTGTGTATTAAACAAAGCAGCGATTCACCAAAGACCAGGTCTCTTTTATCCATTACGGCAAATTTTCCTTATCCGGTAATCCCCGAGACGGATTTTATAAAATTTAAAAAGTGCAAAAATAATGACTGGCTGAGAAATATATTACACTCTAAATATATTAAATTCTTTAGTCAATGCTAATTGAATTTAATGCTCTGTTAAAAATTTATAATTTGAATGTTGAGAGGCAAGGTATCCACGAATATAAGGCGAGATGGAAAATAGTAAGGGGATGCGAAATTAATCAAGTTACAACAATTTAATTTGGAGATGAGATCTGGTCGGTGGTCCTATGAATATGTTTATTTATATTTCTTACTTAATACTTAGATTAACATTGCTGTGACCCTCAAAAAACCTAACACCACAATGAATTACCTAACACTTCACATTAACACAGAAAACTCTCTCCTTCTTCTGTAGTAATCTCCAGCATTGTATTTCGAATGTAGATCCCAGATCTTCTATTGGCCACCATTCCCACCAATCCTTGTGAAGAAGGGAAAGACAATGTTTGTGTATCCTGCAAAAATGAGAAGTCAATTTTAAATATTATGTTACTTTAATATTAATTTTAAAATTACATACACCTGCGTATATAATGAAGACCAGATCTAATTCTATAAATCGTTAATACGAAATTTTGATTCTAATAATATAATTTATTGGTTCTAATAGGCTGTATTAAATTTGTATAGACCTCTCCTAGAGCTTTATTGATTGGCCTTCAATGAAATTCAGTAGGCCTACAATCATATTCTGCAGTACCTTTCCCTGATGGTAGTAATTCCTGTGATCAATGTTTCCGTTGTCCTCTTTGCTTTCAGGTATGCGAATCCATATGAAAGTTTATATAACTTACGTAATATTTTAAAATTCTGAGGATGTATAATTTCCCCTTATTTATGCGCAAAAAGGCATTCTGTTTCCGCGGAAACTGCTGGTTAAATATAATGGATTGTTTAACTTGCAAAGTATTATGTTTAAGTTGGAACGCAAACCTCGCCTGTAAATAGAGCTTTGCTGATGGAAATTATGTTCAATCACTCCCTGGCCTATCTGGAGAGAAAGATATGTTGAAACGTAACTTGGTTTGGATTTACAGTTTTTGTAGTAACTGAAATATTCAATTTAAACTTGAAGCAAATTAAGCTGCATATTTCGAAGAAATGTGATAAAATAGCCTGAAGGGCAAGAAATGGTTAAGAAACGTTTCACGCCACAACCCATCAAGACATGTAAATAGTTTTCCTAAGCGCTTTCAAAAAATTAAAGATTGCGATTCACAAATGAACGAATTAAAAGGTAATTGATCGAAAATGTATTAGTAGCCTCCTACGTCGGTTTCTTGTAAACTGGTAATAATTTTAGGACCTCAATTTTTTAAGAGGTGATTAATTTTTGGTGAAAATCATGAAAATATTTTTTTACGAGAAAATTTTACATGAACTTTAACAAGACGTTGTAACAGAGAGGGATTAAACGGGATTAAAGGTAAGCGGGGCAATGAACCTCCGGTTTCAATAAAATAAA
Organism: Ectobius pallidus; assembly: GCA_964059195.1. Lineage (NCBI taxonomy): Eukaryota > Metazoa > Arthropoda > Insecta > Blattodea > Ectobiidae > Ectobius > Ectobius pallidus. The sequence continues at coordinate 27,827 of CAXKWD010000125.1, forward strand.
TTAACCTAGCAAGACTACTTTTTACGAAGAAAGAGGGATTTTGCAGCCTATACGAGAAAAATTATTTGCCCAACTCTTTTTAGTGATATGTTGGATAGCATCGGGCCAAGTAATCGAGACGTTGAACGCATCTTCAGGATTCTCTTTATTGTAACAATGATACGGGCTGAAGAAGTAAAATTCTTGCGTAAAACATTCTTGATTACTACCTCTAACCATCACATTGCGACTTAGTGTAGCCTATGTTGCGGGGGTGCGCATTCAGTTGTCTGTGTTTCATTCAGAGACGTATTATTTGCCAACTCATGACCTACAACTTAAACTTTTGGATGAACGAGAAACGTATAAAATATAAAAGTCTACCAAAAATGCTTGTAATATAGGTTTCAGATCTCAGTAGTCAATGTACAGTTTATACTGAAAATTAAAGCTAATCTTTAGAGGCGTTTGGGACAACAGCGAAAAATGAAATTTTAAAGTAAAATTATACAAAAATCAAAATAACACAAGAATTAATTTTTACGCGACTTTTTAGTTTTGAACACAGAGTTCACACACATATACATATATACATGAAATTCGATTTTTTTATTCAGTTTACCCCAAAACATGAAAGAAATTATGAAAATTTGACATGCAATTTTAGGCCCTAACACGATATTTTCTCTACCTCAGTCTTATGATATGGGGAAGTTAATTGTTACGAATATTTTATGTCGTGTGTTTAATGCCTATACATTTTCAGACATAAGGACTGAATTTGACAACTGGCGTACACGGAATGAATTAAGCATTAACACCGGGAAAACAAAATTCTTCATTTATAAGCCCAGTCACAAGACAGAGGATTCTATTATGAACACAATTTCCTTCAAACAATCTTTCCATTCAAGAAGTACAAAATTCAAAATTTCTTGGCACAGTAATTAATTCTCATTTAAGCTGTAAAAATCACCTTATTATTACCTATATCAACTTAAATAATTAATTAAATACAATATTATTTCATGGGATGGTGCAGATCAGAATTTAATCGAAAGAATTGTTACTGTCCAAAAGAATGTAATCAGTATTAATTATCTTCAACGCGAAACCTCGTGATTCATGTAAACCACATTTCAAAGCGAATAGTAGGCTTATCCTTACTTTACCTTGCTTTTGAGAGTCAATCCACATCAAATCAACCAATCATAATTGCCGACGAAATTTATTTATTTTAATTTTTCTATATATATTTGTGCTATATTCATCGAGTTGAAATCATGTATTCATGGATTTTTTAGATGTTCAGTTTCTTGTTGAGCGACCATTTTGTATTAGTGCGTCAGCCTATTTTACATTCACCGTGAACAAACGAAGTTATTAAAAATGGTTGATGAGACATAGACAAGCAGCTTTTATTAGGAGATTTTTGCTCTGTGGATTCAACTTTTCCTGTTACAGCATAAAATCTCCCAGGGCATGGCCGCCACTGACTTCTTACATTTGAAAAAAAAAATTGAAAACAAAGGAACTTAGTCGTTAACACTGGAGTTATGAATAAAAAAAACTAATGCAGTAGCGGCCAGTCATGTGATTAGTCTGTAAATTTTGCAGATTATGGAAAAACTAAATAGTGATATGAATGATTACTTTTATAAGGGTCTACGTAAGTGCCAAAACCATGATTTTTCAGTTGATAATTTTAAATGGAAAATGCATTTCAGACAAATGCATTTCAGAAGGGTCCAAGGTCCAGGGAAAGCCACATTAGTAGGATATAGTGCTGAAGCCTATTCCTGTAGGTCTGTATCTTGTTTCCTACACAATATTGGTTTTGGCATTTAGACCCTTACATAAGTAAACGCTTCAACTGTTCATAAATTATTAATAATCAGGGTTTTATCGATCACTAAGAAAGCATGAAGTCAATTTAATGAAAATTTTAAGCCTATTTCGCTTCATTATTGACTTATGAATACCAAATTGTAATGACTTTAATGCCCTGTAGCATACACACTTTACGTCATAGAGCAAAAATCTAATAACAAAAGTTGCTTGCCTATGTCCCCTTTATACACAGGTAAAATATTTCTGTGTTATTAACACCCTGTGTATGTGACAGCTAGGTTTTAACATAGGCCTATGTTTTTATACTTCTGTAGGTATGAATTATGCTTCCACAGATTATTGTTTCTAATGAAGTTGCAGGAGAATATTTTATTGTACTGTAAACAAACAATATGAAACCGGTCACAATGGTTAGCGTCGCTGACTTCAGATCCGTCGGCCCGGGGGTGCAAGGGTATTTTTTTTTTATTATGAAATATTTTATTATTTATAGTTGTGAAATATTTATTATATTTGGTGCAAGGGTCTTTTATTTTTGAATGGAAGGGGAGCTTGGGGCGACAAGTATTACCCTTATGCCAAAACACCTCTTCTTTTATTTCTCCTCCAAAACCATAGCCTACCTAAAATGGAGAAAAAAGAAAACAAGACCGTGGGTAATCCGCAAAGTGGATAATCTGCCCGCGGATGATCGAGAGCTTAGGCCCATTGTAATGCGAATGAAAACCCCTGAGAATATTGTAACTGGAGATGCTGTGGTTCTTAAGCCGCGTTTACACTATGTAACTTGTTTAATAAACTTGTTACATGTAACAAGTTATATGTAACTTGTAACAAATTATACGTAACATGTTTAAAAATCAGGTTATATAACTTTTTTATCTAACTAAAGTTTAGAGAGACAAAGAGACATATGTACTGCACAGTAATATTCCCAGTGGGAAGGAATTTATAAAATTTCCTTGGGCAGGAAATATTCCCAAAAGTGAGAATTTATAAAAATCGTTAGTTTTGAATGTTTTACTGCTTATTAACGGTCCAGGTACCTTAAAATGAAACCAATTCAGTAAAACTCCACATGTTTATCAAGGAACCGTCTAGAGAAGTATTACCTTTTCCTATGATATAATTTTTCACTTATTGTCAGAACAATGTACCCTAAGTCATCTTCTTTTAAAAAATTATAATTATTCGTGATAATCTCTTAGGTTTTATTAATAAACTTATATGTTATAAAGTGATACCTCACACGTATTTAAACATGATTAAAGATAAGTAATTTAACATAATTGTTAATAGATGGTGTAGGTATTTAAAATAAAATGCCAGAAACCAACACCTTCAATATTCCACAAACACACATTTCAATATAAATCGTTTAGAGCCTAATAATTAATCATACATCAGTCCCACGGTCTAGGCTAATCCTACTGTAGTTTAGGGGAAAATTTAGTTCTTTCATGATTTATGAGGGCTAAGAGGAACCTGCGACTAGGCAGATGTGGCCATCCAAATCTTAGGAGCTGCAGTCACTTCTGCCGTAACAAAACGTACATTCAGTAAGTTTTCATGGATGCAATCTAAAAAGAGGAACCGCCTATCATCTGAGCGAGCAGCTAAACTCACTTATCTTTCATACAACGGGAAACTGATGAATGCTCAACCTCAGAAGAAGAAAAAGAAGAGTGAATCCACTGAAGTTCAAACCCAAAGTGCTGGTAATCCAGACGATCCAGATGAAGGGAAAAACCAAGAAGAAAACCTAGATGATGATGATGATGATGATGAAGGCCATGATGACAGTGATGATATTGGCATCCTTTCTGATCAAGAAGAAAAAGAAGATGATGATGAAGAAAATCTAATGGATTTCAATGGATGTGATTAGGGCCCACTTCTAAGATGAAGTCAAGGTCACACATTTAAAGAAAGCAAGTAGGCATATTCCTAAAAGTTGTTTGGGTTCGTACAGTTTATGATTATTACTGTAATTATTGTCTAATTAATAGTCAATCTCTTCAATGAACTCTTTTGTTAATCTTCTGTATTGACCTTCAAGAACCAGGGCAAATTTTAATTAACCTATTTTCATTGTTAACTATGTGAAAACCCAGTATTACAATATTTTATACGCAAATAATTAATGTTTTTTGTGTTCTTTCATTAATTATATATTAATCTTTGAACTTATGACAGTTTTTAGTTTTATTTAACCTAATCATGATTAAATTTAAGTAACAAATAGGTATCTGAGTTACCTTACTCGTAAATCATAAATTCCCTTTGTGGGAACATTTCCGGGAACATTCCCTGGAAATATTTCCTCGAGATTAGGTTCCCGCCAGATGGCGCTGTGAATTGAACTCCGGCGTAGCTCAGTTGGTAAGAGCATTGGCAAGAATAGCCAAAGGTCCTGGGTTCAAGTCCCAGTGTCAGAGGAATTTTTCTCCTATAATATTATCATTTAATGTCCAACAGAGACAAGAATCTGTGGTACATGAATGCACATGGATATATCTACGAGGTATTATATATATTATTATATTATAATATATCTACGATATATTATATCTCGTATATTGAATGTTACTGTTCAATAACAGTGCAAGCCCGGTAACAAAATCACTAATTAGTGTGCCTCACAGTACTGCATATGACATAACTTGTCTGTCAGTTTGTTTGTATAAAGAAATGTTCACCTAACCACAAATAATTAGATTTATCCAACAGTTCAATCTATGCAACCTTTACTATGCTTTTCAGATGTACAATAGTATAATAATAATATATCCTAATCTCACATATATTCCCCTCTACAAAACTCTCATATGTAATATTAACAATTTTCATAAATGTTTCATATCTTCATGGCGCTGATTCTCTTCCTTTATCTTAGTTTTAGGCCTACTAGTCCAATCGAATTGTCAAAAGTGGATGCAAAATTTAGGGTAGAGCTAATTTTTTTATATGATGTCTGGGATGGTTTTGAGAGTAATTTCTGACATTTTGCCAACAAAATTTTTTGCCGCCGGAGCCGCCATCTTGAAAAAACTTCAAAATTTTCTATTTTATCTCTGTGTTTGCCCATTATCTGCCAAAATACGCACCTGACAAAAATGTTTTATTATCCATCCTAAAAGAAGACTAAATTTGCTACATTTTGAGATCAAATTGAGTTTTCTGCCATGAATAGTTTCGGAAATACAGCTCTCCGAATTTCAGCCACATTTTGCAAAAAATAAAAAAATCTGAACTTTCAACTAGTTTTTGCTCTCTATCTTCTAAATGACCAAACCTATAGTAAAACTCCATATGGAAACTTAAACTAGAGGTAATTTGAAACTTGTCGAGTACTTTAAACTTATCCTACCTCTTACAGGTCACAAAATACAGAGGTTTAAAAATATATATACAGCAACGATTGAATAATTGCATGTGCGTACAAGTTAGGAGCAATAACGGCACAGAACATTCATTTATATACAAAAAGATTTTATTTAGCTGGAGTTCCGGTGAAACATTGCATTGAATAACTTGTTTGTTCATAGTCTCCGGCACTTACAAGGACTTGGGCAGTTGACGTCTGCTATTTCGTCCATGATGTTCACAATCTAGCCAGTGTTGATAAAGCTCTCTTCAGCGTCTTCATCCATAAACGAATTAATTGGCTCATCAGGAGTGTCGTCATCCTCACTGTCGGAGGACAGGACTATTAGTATGTTTTCACACGACTGCCCATTGCAATGTTTGCATATCGTTGTGCACTTTAATCCAGCTTTACGACACCCACAAGCGTTTAAACACTCCTTCTTGCAGGTACAGGAAATATTTTTCAGAATTGATTCTGGAGCTGGCTCCTTCTTGGCTTTAAGGGGAAAGAGGCCTCTTGGTGTGTTCACCCAGCCCCACTTCAAAGGGTCTTTGTATTCACTGAGGCATGCCTGAACGTGGTGGTATGTTCGCATGGCATGAAGTTGAGCCGCATCACTGGTTGGGGGCAACCTCGCTAAGTTAAATTTCATTCTTCCTGCAGCTTTTACAAATATTCCGTGCCGAAGTTCGTCAAGTGTTTGTGTAGCAGGGTCTCCTCCATATAAGTGAACCAAAAAATGTTGGCCCACTTCAGCCACTTCTTCTGATGTAGCTTGAGGGTTCAGAAATACTTTAGCCTCCTCTTCTAGTTTAGGATGTTTCAAAATCAACGAACAGAAGTGGGTTTTCCCGTGGCCAAAAACTGCAGATGTTGTGTCACAGCCACTGAAAGCATGGATGAACAGCAGCATGTTGGAGAAGCTGTGGCGAAATGACTGCCTTGAATAGAAGATGTCTGGAGCTTTGCCTCTTCCGCACTTTTGGAGATATGTATTCTTTATATGAGGGGATGGTAATGCAGTGAGGAAATAAAAAAGTCTATGTCCTCCCCAACTACAAAGACAGTGTCGTATTGAGATGCTGCCTACTCCAGCTTTTGCCAATTCTACGAAGCGCCTCTTGTTGCTTTCATTGGTGAGAAAAGTTTCTTGTGAGCTTTTGAAAACAGTAGTTCTATCAAAGACGACATCAGGAGATGGATCGTAGCCCGTCGGAGTCTCACAATTCTTTGTGCTTGTTTGATTAGCGTCTGAAGGATAACCATCGAAGATAACTGAAACCTTTGAGTCGTAATGTGTCTGCAAATATTTCAAAATGCCTAAGGTTGCCTGGTACAAACACATTAAAACAGATGTATCCGGAGAGAACGGTATGCGGAGCAATGACAAAGAGCCTCTTAGCGCCACTCCTCCGATAACATGTTTCCATTTTCGGAGAACTGTATTTGCTATAGGAAGTAATTTTTTTCAGAGGACACTGCAAAAGTGTTCTTCTAAAATAAAATGCCGTTATTTCCAAATTAAAATGCTGTACCTACACCAACTTTTCTTATTACTTTCTTTTTACATTGTTTTTTTTTAGTCTTTTATCATTATAAATTCTTGGAAATACTGTTTTGGTTGTTAATTACAATGTAAAACTTAACTATAAGACAACACAGATTTTTTACTGATAAACGCCATTTAGAATATCCTAGGCAAAACTAGACTTTCGTACCTTCGATAAGTTTTCTGAAATGTGAGGAGTTGTAGATACCTCTGTATCTGGTGACCTATAATAGGTATGAAAACATTAAATACTCAATTTGTTGCAAATTTACTCTAGTTTAAAAGTTATCCTTCGAAATTTTACTGAAGGTTTGGTCATTTAGAAGATAGCGAGCAAAAACTAGTTGAAAGTTCAGATTTTTTATTTTTTGCAAAATGTTGCTGAAATTCGGAGAGCTGTATTTCCGAAACTATTCATGGTAGAAAACTCAATTTGATCTCAAACTGTAGCAAATTTAGTCTTCTTTTAGGATGGATAATAAAACATTTTTGTCAGGTGCGTATTTTGGCAGATAATGGGCAAACACAGAGATAAAATCGAAAATTTTGAAGTTTTTTCAAGATGGCGGCTCCGGCGGCAAAAAATTTTGTTGGCAAAATGTCAGAAATTACTCTCAAAACCATCCCAGACATCATATAAAAAAATTAGCTCTACCCTAAATTTTGCATCCACATGACTTTTTTTGTGATAATTTGACTGGACTATACCTCTCCCTTTTAGGATTTAAGCGACCCAAGCCGCCCGGGCCTTACAGGGCCGCAACCTGTCGGGGGAGGGATTATCTTTGGAACACATACATACTTTTTTGACCAGACAAGGGCATGAAGGGCCACCTCGGATTAGTGATCAGCCCAATGCCGTGGCCACCTCCGAGACAACACGAACACATAGGACGAGACACACCATTCACACACACACACACACACACTCACTCCGAACAAGTGAACCCGAAATTTGTCTCAAAGGTGAGGAAAACCCCAGAAAAAACCCACCTAGGTAACTTGTCCAGACCAGGAATCGAACCCGGGCCTGCTGCGTGAGAGGAGCGAACGCATCCCCTTTGCCACAGCGGTGGACAATGGCGCTGATATACCGTATAAATGGATATGTCCAAATATTATCAAAAAATATATAATTTTAGTAGTAAAAGCTATTGTCGATCAAACTGTACTCAATTTCACACTAAAACTAGCAAATGTTAACTTAACCACTTAGAAATTGTTAAAATAATTAAAATTGTATTAAATTTATATATCATGTATAACAATTGGTTGGTTAGGTTAAAAGCTGTGCACTATCATTCCATTGCCTGTTGCATCTGTTTGTTGTTACTACTGTATATATATACGCAGCAAAATGCACATGTAGCAGGTTACATGTAACAAGTTACACATTTCCCATCCCCTGCGGGAAAGGTATAACTTGTTATATAACACAAAAATCAGTTACGTAACACAATGTTATCTGTAACAAGTTACATGTATTTGTAACAATTTTGGAAAACGCTAGAGTACGCTAGATTTAGGTACTAGAGGACCTATTCACTTTAGCTCTGTGGGTAGAACAACTTCTGGTTGGAAATACGGAGCATTTTTCAAAGTTAATGCAAGTATGCGATCCTCATAGTGTTCTCTCTGCAGAACATGTGTTAGTTCTGCAAAACAATCTTCTTCAGTTCGAATCGAGGTTTCAGGATGTGGAAAACCTTTCTCCAATGTTTAAACTTTTTGCTACCCCATATTCAGTTAATGTCAAAGACGTTCCTTGCCGGTATCAGTTGGAACTGCTAAACTTACAATGCGACGAACTGTTAAAGGACAAATACGAACGTAAAGTGGTCTTGGGTAACTTTTACAGAAATATCTCTGAAACCAGATTCCCGAAACTTGCCGCACGAATATTATGTAATTTTGGATCGACATATGTGGCCGAACAATTTTTTTCACTAATGAAATGTGCAAAGCTCAAATCAAGAAGTACATTGTCAAATCACAACTTAAATGTAGTCTTCGATTAAATATTGCTCAAACATTACGTCCCAACATTGATAAACTTGTTAAAGAAAAAAGAGACAGGAAAGTCAGAAAATTGTTACTGTAATCGTGTATCATATAAGGTGCAGACGAGCTTGTATGGTAATTAATTCAGTTCATTTTTTAAATTATTTGTATAGTAGTGAATTATGTTAATTCAAATGATAGTATTGTCTATTTTTGTCAAAGAACATAGATTTTGTGGAAAGGCAATTGTTCTCACAGAATATAAAATAGAATTATTTATAATATGTTAAACTACTGTGCTGTAATTAACCGATAAACTATCAAGAAAATCGATTGATGTTTCATTAACTCGGAAACACGTAATACGTAAGTTCTAACCCCCTAAATTCCCGCTTCCCCCCTGTTCACTAATGCCTTCACTTCACATACTCCTCGCAGAGGTACAACACGAGCAGTGAGAGCAGAAAGCAGTGACGTCACAGAGCAACCTTCTGTCTTCCCCTGTTTTAGGACTTCAAGCTTTTAAGAGGTGGATGAAAATCATAGTTTTTTTATGAGGTACTATTCCATGAACTTTAATAAGACGTTGTAACAGAATAGAGTTCAATGGAGGGCTCAGGTAAGCGCAGCAATAAACCTCCGGGTTCTATGAAATAGATCATATTTATTCCTTTAGCTTGCTTAGGAATCGTCTATTGCCTGTAAGTAAGTACTTTAGATTTTATTCCACACTATTCAATAACTGTGTCGGCCATTGTAAACGAGACCAATACACTCATCCGGGGTGTCCCTTAATGTCCCTGCCTTGTTAAAAGGAGTATGTATGTGATTTCCTCTCCCGACAGGTCGCGGTCCTATAAGGCTAGGGCGACGTGGGCCGCGTAAATTACAATCCAACATAAAGACAAAATTGTAATAAATAAATAATTTGGTTATAAAGCGCAATTATAACCTTGGCAAGAAAATTATTTTCCCAACGTTTTTTAGTGATATGTTGAATAGCTTCGGACCAAGTAATCAAGACATTTCGTGGTTGAACCCATCGTCAGGAGTCTACTTATAGTAACAATGATACGGATTCAGGAAGTAAAATTCTACATTACTACTTCTAACCTTGATATTGCGACTTAGTGTATGTTGCGAGGGTGCGTATTCAGGTGTCTGGTTTCATACAGAGCCGTATTATTTGCAAAATCGTGACCTAATGATTAGCTTATAACTATTCTTAGAAAATTTAAAGGTATACAAAAAATGCTTGAAATAAGTTAAAGATTTTAGATAAGATAAGATAAGAATAAGATAAGAATCTTTATTTGCCGTTTAATACATGGTACAATTGGCTTCGTCATTGTTTTATACAGTATTTACAATATACTTTATTTACAATTATGTCTGTATAAGAACATAGAGGGAATTGTAATGGACAGCATCATACCACCTGCTATAAATTGCTTTAACACTCACAAATCTTTGGAGTACCTGTCCATACACAACTTAAAAATAACATACATTAACTGGAGTCAGTAGTCTATGTATAGTTTGTATAGAAAATTTAAACAAAATCTTTAGATCCGTTTTCGACAACCGCGAAAAATGACTGTAAAACGATACAAAAATCAAAATAATACAAGAATTAATTTTTATGCGACTTTTTATTTTTGAACACACAGTTCACACACACAAAAATATAGACACGAAATTCGAATTTTTTGGTTCAGTATACCTCAAATCATGAATGAATTATGAAAACTCGACATGCAGTTTTAGGCCTAAACATATTTTCTGTACCTTTATTGCTTCTGTATGGACAAGTTAATTGTTACGAATATTTAATGTCTGTCTTTATAGACATAAGGACTGAATTTGACCACTGGTCTACACGGAATGAGTTAAGTACTAACACCGGGAAAACAAAATTCTTCATTTTAGGTCCAGGCAGAAGGCAGAGGTTTCTATTATGAACACAGTTTCCTTCAAACAATCTTTCCATTCAAGAAGTACAAAATTCAACATTTTCACCCCTGATTAGCATTAAAAATGTGTTTAACTCTTTTCCAACCTCCTCGCAATGCGTTCGTCTTCTGTCTGTGACGTAGATCCCATAATTCACCTTGAACTAGTCGCCAGTTCCACCTTGTCATTGAGTGAAGTAGGAAGTAGGGTGAGTTATGGGCAGTGATTTTGTGTCAATTAGTGTTTAATTAGTGCGTTTGTGGTGTTTTTAAGTGTCGTGTGATTAAGGAGAAACTATAAGGAAACATTTATTAGTGCTTCAGACACAGGATCGCTGCTAGAAAGGTAAAAACTGCACTGATAATAGATTACGACGCTATCAAAGGGTACGAGTTATAAAAAATGGCCATTGCTATCTCTCTTACCAAGCCAAGCCAAGCTGTGCGAGAGGAGCCGACCCCTTCCGTGACTGTGGCGACATCACATGCATTTTCCTTTGTATGAGCAACATTTTTACTGTCCTCAATACTTTGTTTAGGTAAATAACAAAAAACTATTTAAGTGTGATGTGTTCATGAAAGTAAAAAGTTGTCGGAATACAAGAGATTTATGAAACAGTTGAAGGTCAACACAGTTCCCCTGCCACTAACTGTAAATGTAGTGCGGTGGAATAAGGAAGCTATGTTAAGAACTCAGACAGCTACATGAGGGTGGAGCAGGTAGAAAGAGCCTTTCATACAATGAGACATTTCAGACCTTCGCTTCTTTTAGTCCAGTGTCATTCCAGCTACTACACTACAGTTACTCGTAAGATTGTTAAAATGAAGAGAGCTGTTGTTACACTTCAAGAGAAACGACAAGTTTGTGAATATAGTGAAAGATTTCTAAAGTCTAGCCAGCATCACATTTTTCATTATTATGGGGGAAAACTGTTAGTCGAAGACGCATACGCAATATTGTGAGTGAGAAAGAAAAATGTTTAAACATGCTTCTGTTTCTGCATCACAACTTAGATTACCAAAACAAGAAATTATTTTTAAAAATTAATTTCGTTTTAGTGCCACCCTCGCTTTTTGCCACTAAATGTTAAAGAACGGATGGTGGCATTATATCGAGGGTTGACTAGTATTAAAATTGTTGTCAGGAGTGTCTTATGAAAATAACATGTCTGCTTTGTACCACCTATAAATTGGTGCCTACCTATTAACTTAACGGCTTTCTTGGTTCGCTCCTGTTTTCTCTTTATAAGTCTCTTAATGACGTGTATTTTCCTAGATCGGTCTGTATTACGTCACTTCCTATTGAACATTCATTTCAATGAGTTACCGGGAGTTTATTTCTGGCTCGCGTGTTGTTATGTTGTGAGGAGTGAGCATTTCTTTCGCCGGCCACCAGCTTGGACGGAGTCCTGCCTCAAGTGCTGCGACTGTCTGACTTCTGTGAAATGTAACTCGTAGCCTATAAGCAAGTAAGCAAGGCTACTTAAGCCTGTGCTGTAATTCAGTGGTGGGCGTTTCCTACACTGTTCTGCAAAATGCCTTCATGATCGACAGGTACTTGAAATTGTGTTCTGAGTTTTTCTTAATTTCTTATGGGTTTTATCTGGTTTAGTTCTAGTTTATCCTAAATATAATTCTAAATTTATGTTTAATTCATTTTTTACCCATCAGCTTTCTTTATAGCCTACGTTATGTGTTTCTGTTTGGTTAGGATCAGAAGTACTTCAGCACTCAGTGAAAGCAAGCATTATTATACCCAGTAGTGTATAGCCTACACGGTGCTGGAACACACTTAGGATGTCAAGAAAGGTGGTACAGTGTGGTTATGATTGAAAATGAAATACATGCATGCAAGGTTACATCCTCTTCGTTCCCATTGCAGGCGTTACATACGAAGATTCCTACAGCAATCACATAAACAGTTTTTGTACTTTGAGAACGTCCATTCGACATCGCAAGAATGCTAATGGTGCATATAAATAATTAGACTGCTACAGTATTTTTCAAATGAGAAGCGATTTCCTTCACCGCCAATCACGTGTACGAGCTAACAAAGTGCCGCTAGCAGTAAGAGTCTTCCCTCCGTCTCACCAGCTCTGATTGGACCGCGTATCTAAGCCGGAGAAGGACAAAGGCTTGTCATCTGCAGAACACTGTAGTATGATATTTGTTTGTTTTTACATTTCTTTACTGCGTAACACATCACTTTTAGCCCATAATTTTTTTTAAACAATTCGTAACTTATGTTTCTGTTATATTCTGTTATTGTTTCCGGACACGCACTATTATTGTTATTACATGTCACATCAATAACACAGCCCAACAAAATAGAACGTTTTCTTTGGTGTCTCAGATGTTTTACTGGATTTTGGCTATACTTAGTGTGGTTATTCCAAAAATGTAAACAGTTTATCTCTACCTGCTCTACTTTTATATACAGTGCCATTAACTTATAACCTCTTTCGCTAAAGAAAATCTTGCTTGATAATATAGTGAAGGTTCTTGCCCATACTTTGGACACGTAGGACATATTCTGTACAAAGTACAGAAAAAATAAAAGCTGGATGATTTTTTGGCCCTCAAATTGACAGCTCATAAGTCATAAACGACCGTACAATATGTGATAATATCAATTCGTTTAAAGACCCATGTTATATTGTTATTGTAATGGTAATGTAATGTTACTGTGTTGCTTTTTTCATCACGTAATTTAGAAGATAAAAATAGGCACTGGTTTATACTTATATGAAACATAAAATGGGATTATGCATAATAGTAATACCATATCTCACAAATTATAGCTGATAGGGCAAAACTAATGGCACAGTTGGCATCAGCGACCTAAATATACCCAAGAATAGGTATAAATTCTAAGGCACCAACATGGCTGTTGGTCTGTGTAATATTTAAGGTTTTATATTAGTGTAATTTAGATTAATCAAGCACTTTAATAGTTAATGATATCCACCCAAAATTGTACTTTATAAACCTTAAACATTCTGTTCAGACAAACTGTTTCGAAATCAGGGATTGAGTTACCGCTAAAAAAAACACGGTTTTATCTAAAGTGCTAATAATGTTCGTAATGATATCGCTATATGTGGCATAGTTAAGTCTCATTATTTACCCAAGAAGAGGAAGTGTAGGTGCCATTTCTCTTAAGGGACCATATCCTGGATGGGGCTTTTCAGAATAGGTTTTTTGTGTATTCCCTATAAAATTGTCAACTTCCGGGTTTGACATGCGAATTTCATCCGCCTCTCTATGCCACAGCTTAGGTTCGTTGCGAAGTTAGAGGAGAAGAAACAAGTGACATGTCATCAGTCATCATCGACAAGACTGCATCCAGTACGATGACGTCATCGCAACTCCATGCCAGATAAACCTGATTCCAATCATAAGGTATCTCGGATCCTATGTCTGAACACATATGAGTTAGCTCGTTTCTTTTCTTCTTTCCGTTGTAAATTATTTCTTATTTCCGTTCGGGTTTTCATTTATTACATTCTGCTAGTATCCCAGCTTCGTTACTTAATGCACCACAGAAAGTGAAGGGAGAAAGCCGTCATCTTTTTTGGTAGGCCACATAAATTTTATGGTCAGGATTATTAAGTGCTAGCATACTACTTTATGAGATTGTGTGGGGACGGAAAAATATCTGTCCGTCCGTGTGTCTGTATGCGCGATAACTCAAATACGCTTAATCGGATTTTAATAAAACTTGGTATACGCGTTTATAATGTTCATGGCAAGAAGCTTATTTATTTCGGACGAAATCGGTTGACCGGTACCGGAGTAACTACTAAATAAAAGTCACATGCTATTTCAATGGGAAATCATGACTAGACTACAAAACCGCTTTCCTAATCATTGGGGGCCTTGACTCCAATGCAGTCAGATGCTTATTTCGTTGATCAAGTTGAAATGAATACTACATGAATACTTTTATATACAGAAGGCATATTACTGTGAAATAATTAGGCCTACGTACGTTAAACGGACTTTTCTGCCATTGAAATGTTGACATATTTTATGAATTTCTTATATCAGTTTTAAAGAGTATGAATTAAGGTTAGATATCAAACTATAGACCTTCGTTCTTCCGCAATCCCTGCTTAATGAATCGATCTGGAACTAACTAGGAAATCGTTACAAAAATAACTTATTTTCTGTATATCATAATTGCAATCATCACTGATTAAATAAAAGCATTCTGGCACTTTGTTACATCAGTTTACCTGATTTTATTAACTCCATAAATTCACTCTAACTTTTCAAAAATATGGAAGTAGTCCTGCAGTAGGTAATCTTCTAACGTGTGGAATAAGATTGTATGAAAACGATAGGCTACAGAATTGTGATGTATCACATAACACTCTATCCCAAGCATGGACAATATGTTCAAACCATCTCACTCTGATTTAATATATACCAATGGTTCCCAACTGGTGGTCCGCGGACCCCTTTGCTTCCACTAGGACAATAAATACGTAAGAATATTATAATATGACAATAAACTTTGTTGTTTTATTAAAAATATTGGAACCAACATATTTGCCAAGCGGTAGCTTAGGGGGTCCCCGCCATATTGGTGATAGGATGAGGGAGTCCTTCAAAATAATTTTTTGGAACCACTGGTATAGGCGATGAAGCCTTAATACAGGGACTGCGTATTGAGCTCTTTCAATCTGAAGCAAAGGCGTGTTCGCTAAGCAAGACATAAACTTGAGTTTCTGCAAACGATTGCTGGCTTATAACTACCCTTCGGAGAATTTAAGCTTTAAGTAAAAGCACCTAGTAAACAAAATTTGAACAAAATCGCGCTAAACTTGAGAATAAGGTGACCGCCGTACCGAGTGGGACCAAGTCTACAATGTCGCCAATATTACGAACATGATTACATCGCACCCCTGGTGGAAGACTGCCATAAGTAAAAAAATTGAATTTTTAGATAACTAGTCCTTATAAGTGCTTGTCATCATGTCAATGTCCTGGAAAAGTGGCACAACCCAAATCGTAACGATAAGGATTCTACAGCATATAATTCAATATTCTTCTCACTAGCATCTGATATTTCAAATAGCAGAAAACTGCCACATCTCAGTTTTTTTTATCATACGCAAGCCCGTAAAACCGAGATTATGGCAGTGTTTTTGTCCGGAAGTGGCAGGAATTTTTTGTTAAAGTAATATTTATTATTTTTCCTATTGAATCAAAATCTTTAAATGCTCCTCCTGAAAAAATGTTATTTTTGACTTGTGGCAGTCTTCCACCAGGGGTGCGACATGCCGATTGAATTCGGCAGATAAACGACTGCTGTAGCGATGTTTTAAGAAAGATGTGGAAGGGTAAAAAGCTTCTGTATTAAGAATTCTAGGTCCGTGACAGGTTATGTTAGGTTAGGAACAGTCATGTTAGTTTAGCAGCAGTATTCTGCAGGGTTCGTGCCATGTAAAGATGTTTTACGAAAGGCATGGAAGGGTAATAAGACTTCTAGAAGTAGTGATAGCCAAATTCTAGGTCAGTGACAGGTTATGTTAGGTTAGGAACATTTGTATTAGTTTAGGATCAATATACTGAATACCGCAGAGTTTATTATATCACACATTGAATTTTTTTTGCAAACGGAAATTTTACCCTTGCACCGATCGTTTCTCTTTTGTTCCCCGCGGCTCGGAGGGGCACGGTCGCTAATGGCAGAGCATAGCTGGCTACGCTATTCTGAAGGAGTTCCCAAAATCGTTTAGGCCGTTTTTTTAGAAAATGTTTTCATCGTGTAAACTGATAGTAAAATCATGAGATACCCACAATCTTTGTATCAAATCCCCCAAAATATTTATCAAATATAAAATGTTTTAATATGATTTTTTGTTCTGGAACCATGCTGTTCACACACACACACACACACACACAGGCCTATAGACAGGGAACCTTAAAACATGTATCATTGCTTAAAACTCAACTGCAGTCTTATTATGTTTGCGAACAAACTTCTAAGATAGCGATGGGGACTATAGGCTAAGTAACCTAAATGTTCAGTGAATTATAACAATCATATAGAGTACTTATATAAAAAATACCATCCCTGTTCCGATTTGTCACAGAACTACTAATGAGGTAAACTGAAATTCTGTATAAACATAGTCTTCAAACCCGGAAAGGTATTTACTGTATTACTGTAATCTTTTACTACTGTAATCCTGTAATCTTTGACTAACCTCCGCTGTTTCACCTATTATCATAATTATTAAACTCCAATATCAGTTAATTATACAAGCCAAGACACCAACAACAAATGTCGACTTGGGTGGCGCAGTTAGTATAGCACTGGCTTTCTGTACTCAAGATTGCGCGTTCGACCCCGGCCCAGGTTGATGGCATTTATATGTGCATAAATGTCAGTAAATTTACTGGCATGTAAAAGAACTCCTGCGGGACAAAATGTCGGCACATAGGCGACGATCACAGGCCTAAGTTGCAGTGCATCCCCATCGTTAAAGAACCATATATACCAACCAACCATCCAACAACAAATTAACAGAGGAACATTAATATTTCGCGACTTGCTGGTAGGTCCTACTTGGTTACAGCACTCTACTTGAATATTGTATTCAAACAATTATCATGACAACAAACATTCGTTAAGATTTATGCGATTTTTGTCAAATAATTTTTTAGCTCTTGCATTATTATAAATGACTAGTTGTTGTCCGTCCTTCGTATTGGTGAAATAGTATTTTGCACAGTTTTAGCCTAACCAAGAAATATCTCGATGAAGAAAGCGGCGTTTCGCTAGAGCTTTGCGCAATGTGTCTTGCATCATCTAATTCACTGAATCTGATCTCTGTTGCCGAGCTTAATCAGACTTGTTTTCTCGCGCAAACTATATTACTCTGGCTTCTTATTAAATATTTTATTGTGCGTATAGAAAATAGGTTAAATATTGAAATAATACTACACAAATAAAGAAATAAACTGGTTATTTTTTATTATTTTATTAATATGTATTATAGGATTATGATTAAATACTAATTGTTATTAAAGTATTATTAAACTGTTATTATTATTAATATGAAATAACAAGGAGCAAACACCGTACACGGAATTTTGAATCTTATATTTAAACAAAATTAAATATTGTTTTGAAATTCTACATTTATATAATTTATAAATACACTGTACATTAGTGTGGCTCATTGCATAATTCCTCTCTTTTGCCTTCTCTGCCCCCATTGACATTCTTCTTTGCCACGTTTAAGAAGATTGATTCTGTATACGCAATATCATTCCATGTATATCCATGGAAACCATTAAGATATACTGTTTATCCTCGTGAAGTGTTAAGTAAAATTATAAATAGGCCTAATGTGAGAATGGAGACTTATTATACATTTATCTTAACTCTTGATGCCATGTGCTTAAGGACTTTTCCGACGTCCAACCTGCATAGCACGAAAACTGAGACTTGAAACCTAATCCCATCTCAACATGCACTGCAACTTCTAAAACTACACCTGTCCAGCAAGCTTTTAGAATGATTGAATTATATATTGTAAGGGGCCCTCTAACGGAACCATTAAATCATCCTTGAAGTAATGTTCATTCTCCTTAACTTAGATTTCTCAAAACTACCCAGTATAATTTTTATAACCCAACAATTCCCTTAAGGCTTCCATTTGCTTTTATTTTCAAAAATAGAAAACATACCCCAACGCACGAAGTACTGCATGGAATTGTCGTTTCAATGAAAACTTTCAATGTGGTTTTTATTATTTGAAAATTACTTCCTTTGCCCATTATTACGTTTGTTATTCTCTTCATCTAAATTGGTTGTAAAAGTGAAAAGAATGTCGTTACTCCATAGTATCGCATCCCCAAAGGATTACATAGCCCAAATAAAATATAATTAATGCACTCGCCTAACTTCCTTTACTTTATGTATGGGCCAATACATGTTCTCACTTTCACATTCTGATATACAGCAAGAGGCCGTATTGCAAAGAGCGCGTACTGAGTGGGTGGCTAATAACCAGGCTTTAATACTTAGTGCCCGATCGAATATGTTAACAGCAACCGTACTCCACAGACTTTGCTCGGCGTATGCCCTAGCTACCTTATGCTAGTTCACGTGATAGTAAACAAACCGGAATACGGATATAGGAAGACCACAAAATAACTTATCATTATCCAAACTCACATTACAAGCATGCAAAACGATACATTCTCCTGTTTGTGTATAATAGTCCCTCCCAAATGTTTCAATATATGTTTGCGTTTTAGAACACTTTACTTTCGGCATGCCAAACACGTATTATAAATTTAAACACGCACAATGACAAGGCACACTGTTGACCAATTTGAGAGGCACCGTACTACGAGCGCAGTCCCTTCTCCGTACTACTATCAGCCTACGCCAGTGACCGGCATGTTCCGTGCTCTGTGACGTCATACTACAGAGCAGCCGCGCTCTTTGCTCGGCAATATCTCCGTACTGAGCGTGGAGGAAGGGTTCAACTGGCCAGTGGCGGAACGACGCCTATGCATTGACAGAGTGCGCTCCGATCTTCGTAGATAGTATGGGAATAGCACAATTACAATGCATTTGTACGAAAACAAAATAGTACAACTGTGATAAATCAATGTAACAGAACAGTTTTGTTTGTAATGAAATTTAATATAGGCCCTACTTACACTAATCTGAAATGCATCCAGGTGCGGATGCGTCAGGTTATTTAAATGAGGCTCCGAAACTACTATAAACATACAAATACATAAAACATAAGAATACTTTAAGGAGTACTGCAAAACTTTGTCTACTCGGAAACTGAAAAATGTTAAAGTATACAAAATACACAAAATATACAAATTAAACTATACACCTTTGTGAGCACTATGCCAAGTATAGGCCTATTCAGACTTTTGATACACACCCTTACTTTGTGTCACTATCGTGCCCAAGCTCAAGGCATTGTCGAGATTTTTTCCCTCTTTTCTCGCGCACTAATTTTGCAATATTAGGAGACATAGTCTGGCTAACACACAAACGAGAACATTTTTCATGTTCTGATCAGATAGGCGGTTTCCATGTTGTGGTTTGCAGATCTTCATACAAGAAAAGAACTATTCACATACATACGTCGATACAAATATACTCAACATTCTAGCAGCAAATATATTATGTAGTTGCCTGGGGAAATCTTCTATAAAATATAATCTAAAATATAATCTATAATCTATTTTGTTTTGAAAGCGGTCTTTCATTTCAATATTCTTTTGCAAATCAATGACTTCTAGTTGCAATGACGTTGGAACACTGTCAACATCCACAGAAAATGGTGTCGCAAATATGCAAATATCGGATTGGAGTTTTGCAAAATCTTGAAATCTGTAATAAAATATCCTGATCCAGTTCTTCTAATATTTGTACATAATTATTAATGTCTGTAATTGAATGACATACTGTAGACAACTTTGGAAAATGTGGCGTGTCTCCGAGGGTGACCTGACGTTTCCGTAAGTCTAGTATTAATCTGAATGCACTAAATTTACCATACATTTCACTGATTAACTGACCTCTGCACCCTTGCCATGGTTAATGCACGCAATTCAATGTACCATCACGGCTCACCTTAACCCTACTGCTGCACTGAACGCCACTGCGCTAGTGCGTATTAACAGGAATGCAACTCAACTGCTCGCTCTCTCAAGCTCTTGCGAGATGATCGGCTCTTACGTCACAACTGCAGCATCTGCCGGACACTGGCCTACGCAATCATCCTCCACCCCCTATACTCAGGTTGTTGGTAACCGGAATCAATTCCATCTCTGGGTTCGGGCACTAAGTTTTAAAGCCTGCTTATAACTACACTTCAGATAATTTTTTGAGAAACAAATGTTGTGTATAAAAATGTTAGCTCTTAGTTTGAGCACCCCATATACAAAATTTAAACAAAATCTTTAAAGCCGTTTTCAGCATTTCTATAATACAGGCCATATCACAAGCCCTCTAAATTAGAGTGAAATAGGGGGTTTGTCATGACATTTCAGAACCAGACAAAGTGTGTTGTCAGGAAGTATATTAATTTTACACATTTCATAGGAGAGATAATTCATAATTAGCCAATCAACTTGGAATTTCTTGCTTCACACGTTCAGAAACTGGCAGTATACTTGATAGGTAGGCCTATGTGTAATTTCTGAACCGCTTTGTAAACAAAAGTATATTGAAAAGAACAGATACGTAATTCTAGTAGATGTAGTTGGGACTATAGTTGAGGGAGATGGATAAACGGGGAATATAGTAGCAAAGATAAGAAGTGTAAGAAGAGGTAGAAACTTACTTACATTTATCAGTGACATGTTTATTAATTTAATTAACTCCATGTAAGAAGTGGCATAATTCATTACCATGTTCTAAGTTTGATTAATTTGAATGTCTTGTTGTGATTGAAATAACTAAACGCAAACACCATAAACGGAGTTTGAAATCTTAAATTTAAAAGAAATTAAATATTGTTTTGAAATTCCACATTTATGTGGTTTTGTACATTTAATACTCACAGTAAATTAGTATGGCTCATTATGTATTTCCTCTCTTTTGCTTTCTCAGTCCACATTTGCCTTTCTTCTCAGATATGTAGGCCTGCATTTTGATGCCCTTTGTGCCACGTTGAAAAAGATTTCTTCTGTATACGTATTAATATTCCTAGTATATCCATGGAAACCATTAAGACGAACTGTTTATCCTGGTGAAGCGTTAAGTAAAACTATAAGTAATGTCAAAATTGAGACTCTTGGTACCATGTACTTAAGGACTTTTTCCAAGACTCAACCTGCGTAACTCGAAAACTGAAAATTAAACCTCACCAAATCTTTGCATAGCACTGAGACTTGAAACTTAATCCCATCTCAACACAAATTAGAACCACTAAAACTGCAACTATCTAGCAAGATTTTAGAATGATTGAATTATATTTTGTAAGGGGCCCTATGACGGAACCATTAAATCATTCTTGAAGTAATGTTCATTCCCTTTAACTTAGTTTTCTCGAAACTACATTTTTTGTAACTCAAAAAGTCCCTCTAGGCTTCCATTTTTTATTTTTTTTTTATTTTTGCAAAAATACAAAACATACTCCAACGCACAAAGTAGTGCATGGAATTGTCGTTTCAATGAAAATTTTCATATGGATTTTTGTTATTTGAAATTTAATGACAATTACAAAAAAAAAATATCTGATGTGAAACACACATTACCGTATTTTACGGACCATAAGACGCACCTTTTTACCTTGAAAACAGAGCCTTAAAAGTTGGGTGCGTCTAATGGTCCGAAGTTCAGTAAAAATAAAATAATATTATGGTAAATATTGCCGGAATACCATACACAAAGTGTTGTAATCGGCAAGACACAAATTTTAGCACAAACTGTACATCAATGCACTTGTAACAATCGTAAAATTAGGGTAGTTGGAAGCCAGGTATACAATGCAAAAAAGAGGAATGTATAGTTCTTTTATACCAAAGGAGTTGTCTCCGCTGGGTGGTTTAAATGAAGGGCATGGCCTCTAAACAGCCTTGTCCCGTTACACTCACAGTATGCTGAACTGAGGGTGAGAGGGTGTAAAATTATTTTCAGTCTTTTATGATAAATCAATTCAGTTGTTAAAATTTAGGCGATGCCACCTGTACAGAAGAGATTGTCGTACAATGCAGATTTTAAGTTGGAAGTTATTTACGCTTATTCCAATGTTCATGCATTGAAGTATATTAGCCTATTCCCATTAAAATGTTTTGTTTAGAATCACAATAAATTTCTTTTCCTTTAAATTTCCATCCTAAAATTAAAGTGCGTCTTATGGTCCGGAGCATCTTATGGTCCGTAAAATACGGTACTTCCCTGCCCATTATTACTTTTGTCATTCTCTTCATCTAAATTGATTGTAGAAATGAAAAGAATGTCGTTACTCCATAGTATCGCATCCCCGAAGGATACATAACCCAAATAAGATATGATTAATGCACTCACGTAACTTCATTTATCTAGAGCATGGCCAATACATTTTCTCACTTTCACATTCTGATATAGAACAAGAGACAGTTTTGCAAAGAGCGCGTATTGAGTGGGTGCTCATATTACCCTTCAGATAATATTCTGAGAAATAAAATGATGCTAATAAATTTTTTAGCTCTTAGTGTAAGCACTCCACATAGAAAATTTAAACAAAATCTTTAGAACCGTTTTCAGGAAAATTGCAACAAATGAAATTTACTTCATTTTAAGTCCCCTTAAAATAAGGGAAAGACACCTCCAATCTTCGTGTCACATCCTCAGAAGGTACCTAACCCAAACACAAAATTTTGTTTTCATATGACTTTCCGTTTTGGAGCTAGGCTGTTCACAGACACACACAGGCCTACACAGACACAAACAGACGAGTTAATTAATATTTTTGGATTCAGTGGACCTCAAAACATGTATTTATATCATGTATTTATGTTATAAACTCAACTTAGAATGATTCGTCTGGTCAATGATGAATCTTTGCATCAGGCTGAAACAACGAAATACGCGCTCTTTGCAATTATGGCCTCATAATCTATATCAGAATGTAAAGTGATAAAGATGTATTGGCCATGCTTAGAATAAAGAAAGTTACGCGATTGCATTAATCAGATTTTATTTTGGTTATGTCGTTATTACATCGTATTTAATGTCGTATTAGGCGTATTATATGCTTTGCCGGCAGGCAATCCTGCAAAGTATGCAATGCCCAGGCAATGTATAAAATATCAATCATTTCATTCTTTGACGTTCGATTTTAGGCATTTTATACATTAGGCTACCTAGGCATTCTATAGAATGCCAGATTTCACACATGTACATGTATATGTATATATATATATATATATATATATATGTACGAGGCCCGTCCATAAAGTAAATTTCCCTGTGGCCATTTACATAAACAAAACACAATTTGAAGGAAATATTTATTGCAACTGACACAGTCAGTGTTCAGCTATTTTCAACATATTCGCCACCGGAATTCAAACATTTGACGTACCGTGGCACCAACTTTTGAATGCCTGTGACGTAGAAGTGTGCCATCTGGGATTTCAACCATCGTGTGACAACCACCTTCGCTTTTCCGTCATTCTCTGTCATTCTTTGTCAATTCTTGAGATGTAAGAAAAGATGGAAATCATTGAGAGCGAGGTCCGGGCTTTAGGGTGAATGTTTAAACGCCTCCCAGTCGAACTTCTGCAGGAGACTTGCTAGGAGGTGTTTAAACATCCACCTTACATCCCGGACTTAGCTCCCAGTGATTTCCATCTTTTCCTACACCTAAAGAAATGACAGGAAATGGAAGAGAATGACAGAGAGGCTGAGTTGTTTGGCAGCAGACTTCTACGACACAGGTGTTCAAAAGATGATTCCACAGTATGACAAATGTTTTAGTTCTGGTGGCGATATGTTGAAAAATAGCTGAACACTTGCTGTATGTGTTGGACTTTATATGTCCATGAAATTGTGTTTTGTTTCTGTACACGGCCCCAAGGAAACTTACTTTATGAACGCGTCTCTTTTTCGATTCTGTGAGCTTACTTTGGTCGATTCCTTTGTTTATAATGTAAAATAGATTAGAGGCGCTTTCTAATCGTTTAATTTATGAATGATTCGCGTGTAAGTGTTAATAAATATGTTTTAATTATTTTGTTCTTAATTTTTAATCTTTGAATTAATCATCGTGGGCGAAGCCGCGGGCACCTGCTAGTAAAATAATAAAAAGTAACAAAAAAAAAGAGTATTAATGAATGTCCCAAACCAACAAGTACACAAGTACTCGTATATAAACTGCTCAGAAGAATAACATTTCTTTCTTTCCCTTAGTTGTAGAAACGTTTCTGCGGTTCACGCCGCCCGGGCCTTACATGTCCACGACATGTTAGAAGAGGGATTACCTTTGGATCAAATATATCCTATACTATTTTGACCACCCCGAATGGGTGATCAGTCCAGTGCTGGGGCCACAACCAGAAAGTAGGAACAAATTGGACGAAACACACAAGTCGCTCACACACTCACTCTGAACAACGCGCCGTGGAATGAAGATGATGATGATTGACAGATGATATCCGGGGACCACAAGGACCTGAAGTTACTCCACATTCGTCTTACAGGAGAGAAAAATCCCGGTAATAAACCCCTTTTACGTATATTGTCCAGACTGGGAATCGACCCGCTGCGTGGACAGATAATCTTAATATGCTAGAAAAGGTCATTAACATCACTAACTAACTGACCAAAAAAGTCAATGAATTCTTACAAGTAGACTTTTTAAAAAAATACACTAAGACCCGCCGAAGTTTCCCGTTGTTCGACTGAGCTTCTTCAGATATAGTTACTGCAATTTAAGAATAATTTATTTATAAGCTATAATTAATACGATTTTGATTTACAATACATCTAGAAAGAATACAACTTATGTTCCACTTATAAATAACACTTAAAGTTTGTAAATTGGGCATTTGTTGTTTTAATTTTTATTTTGTACAGCCAGTAAAAGAAAAATCCGGACTCTTCGTATGTCTATTTCAATCCATATAGAAAATCTTTGAGGAAGTCCGTATAAAGGTGAGATTACAGCCGTGTTCAATTTCTATACCAATAATCCCCATACAGCTAATAAAGTTTACGCCAATTTTTGCGTAAAACGTTATCAAAACAACCATCTTTAATTTTAATCTTTAACATGTAGTAAGACTTTTCTAGCAAACAGCACTATCTCCTTGCCATCTATGGATAGTCGCTTTAGTCAGTAGTACGTTATGTAGTTAAAAAATTGTATTCAATATTCCATTAAACTAGTTTCAGATACCTGTAATCATTGGTCAAACTGAACAAAACAAGAACCGAAAACAAAGGAAAATGTTATTTTAGGAAGGAAACTAACTCTGTTTCGTAAAAAAAAGCGTTAAAATGAATGCTTCACCTCAAAATTCAATCTCAAACACCCGTCATGCGACCGCTGTTAAGCTACAGATCTCGAGAATTGAATTAAAAAAAAAATAGTCGGGTATTGGAAAGGGGAGTTACGGAACTTGCATCGTTTACGTAGGAATATTAGTAGTTTGATGACGTGTACATGCTTGAAGTAAAAATTACACATATGTTTATAATTTTAGTAAGACTGAAAGAAAATAAAGCTTAATTCCACAGAACATGATTTAAACCTAATAGGATGTGTTCAATAACCATAAACGCCAATCAATTACAGCAAGTATCTTCTTATAAATGAACCTTCCAAACTGATATAATCCCACTGCAAGACTCAATCGTCTTTTCCTTAGAAGAGTGTGCTTTTGTCTTCCACAGTTATGTTATAAAATAATGCAGCTTCTGAAAATACAACTGTTGTTACGTGCATAATGGAAATAAATCTGAAGAGATCCGACCTCCTTAGGCGAGGAACAATCAATGTTATCAATATGATGGCACCCTTCCTTCTTGGCTACAGTTGAGTTCAGTATGTTTGCTCAACTGCATTACCAGAGCCTGCGAACGTGGACGCGAAGGATAGGATTTTCGGTTATTCCTTTCAACTTGAATGCAACATTCAGAATTATAAATGTCACATTATTTTGCAGTCATTGTCAGATTGTAAATGTCCGCAAGACATTGAAATCGAGACAGATGAGGTGATTGAAGAAGACGAAAAAGGGCCCAGCATATTGTCAACAGAAGTAGAGAATGCGATTAAGAACATGAAGAGGAGGAAAGCTACAGGAGACGATGACATACCGGTGGATTTGCTGAAAGAAATCGGAAACGAAGGTTTGAAAGCGTTGAAACAACTCATCAACAAAATCTATGAAACTGGAGAATGGCCTAAAGATTTTTTAGACGTCACAATGGTTGCTCTTGAAAAGAAACAGAGAGCCAGGAAATGTAGTGATTACAGAACAATTAGTCTGATCTCACACGTGGCGAAGATCATTGCAAGAATACTCTGCAACTGCAATACATGATGAACAGATTAGTGGAAACAGGAAGGAAATATGGCATGGAAATTAACATTGAAAAATCAAAAGTAATGAGAATATCAAAACGAGAGAAACCCTTGAGGATAACTGTCGACAATCAAGAACTGGAGAATGTGAAGCAGTTCAAGTACTTGGGAAGCTTGCTGACAAAGGATGCCCACTGCACGAATGAAATTCGAACAAGAATCGCCATGGCCAAAGCCGCATTCAACAAAAAGAGGACTCTACTGACCAGCAAGTTGAGCTTGGAACTAAGGAAGAAACTGGTGAAGTGCTACATCTGGAGCATTGCACTGTACGGAGCAGAGACATGGACCATGAGAAAGAGGGAGAAGAAATACCTAGAAAGCTTCGAAATGTGGTGCTGGAGGAGAATAGAGAAGGTCAAGTGGACAGAACGGGTGACAAATGACGAAGTACTGAGGAGGGTAGGAGAGGGGAAAATTATTCTGAATACAATTATTCAGAGGAAAGCCAATTGGATCGGACACATACTTAGACACGAGGGACTCATACATGATGTCATCGAAGGGAAGATCAAAGGAACTGCTGGAAGAGGAAGGAGAAGAATACAACATCTGGATGACATGAAAGATGGGAGGAGATACAGCAGATTGAAGGACGAAGCTGGAGATAGGGAACACTGGCGTCAGAAATTCTCCGTACGAAGACATGGACCTGCCACTAGGCTGAATACTAAATAATAATTACTGATATAAAAAGTCCTCTTGTAAATGAATCAATACGAACAGACTTTAAATGTGAAACTACTTCAATAGGCTCCCCATCCCTGGTTTTTCCTTGATTGTCTGTACCTTTACAGTTACATTTTATTGTGAATTGACAATTAATGTGAATTATTATAATAAATATAGAAAACATACAATTTGTGTTCCATACGGTAATGTAACTGACCTCAAAAGATCTGGCTTTTTAAACCAAAAACAAACAATGGCACCCTTCCTTCTTGGCTGCAGTCGAGTTCAGTATGTTTGCTCAACTGCATTACCAGAGCCTGCGAACGTGGACGCGAAGGATAGGATTTTCTGTTATTTCTTTAATCTTGAAAGCAATATTTAGGATTATCAATGTAAAATTATTTTGCAATCAAAATCAGATTGTAAAGGAATAACAGACGTTAGGCTCCGTTTTCGCTGCTGTGTATTAAACAAAGCAGCGATTCACCAAAGACCAGTTCTCTTTTTACCAAAATGCCAAAATTGACTTATCCGGCAATCTCTGAGACGGAATTTCTAAGACCACTAAAACAGTGAAAGAAGAAAAATACAGAACGGTATAATGTTATTAGTCAAATTCTTCAATCAAAACTTAGTTTAGTTAAATTTAAAGCTTTCTTGAAAGTCTGTAACTTGAAGATTGAGTAGCCAAGTGTTATAATTAGAATGAAAATAGTACGCGAATATGATCTTAATCAAATTAAACAATTTAGTTTGTAGCTGAGTTCTGGTCTGTGGTCCTATGAATAAGTTTATTTATATGTTATACTTAAAAACTCGAACATCACAGTGATTTTCGAAAGACCTAACGTCAAAAACAGTTTCCTTTGTCCGCAGTCATCTCTAGTATGCGATAATGTTAGCGTATCTTTTTTCAGTTGAGATGTTACCTATAGTCCTTTCAATTTCCTAAACTATGTTTTCCATTTACACTCACACTGGACAGTGTTTCATTCTTCATTAATACAGAAAACCTTTTCCTTCTTCTGCAGTCATCTCCAGCAATACCATAGATCCCACAGCATCATTGGTCACCATTCCCATTAATCCTTCAGAAGGTCTAGACAATATTTATGTATCCTCGCCGTGGGTGAGTCGGTAGCGCGCCTGCCTTCCGCTCCGGCGCCCCGGGTTCGATTCCCGGCCGGGTCGTGATATTTCATTAGTGAAAAATCTCTTTCCCGGGTTCAGGACTGGGTGTTTGTAGGTAGGTTAAGATAATGCACATTGTGCAAGATTCTTTCTTAAAAAAAGCTTTATGTATCCTGCAAAAATGAGAAGACGATTGTAAATATTACATTTGCTTTAATATTAATTTTAAAATGACACACTCTTGGATATAATATAAAGCGGAGATATCGATTCTGTAAAAAATTTATGCACGGAATTTTTATTATTTTCTGATTTTGACACCTAATTCAGTTCCTAGGAGTAGGCCTTTATAGGCGTAATAAGTTACATTAAAATTGTATAGGACTATTCTAGACTGGCTTTTCATTAAATAATTTCATTCATATGCAATACATTACCCTGATGGTATTAATTAAATCTGTGATCATTATTTTAATTCTTCTCACTTAACTTTAGATACTATCCCATTCCATACAAAGAGATTTCGTTCTGTAATGTTTTTAAATATTGATGTTATATAATTATTTTCTTTTTATTTATCCTGAAATACGTTTTTTGTTTCTGTGGAAACTATTATGGAAATATAACGTATTGTTTCATCTTGTAAAGCAGTTGTAGTTTATCTGTCTATCTTATATTACTTATACTGTTATGTATACTGTACTTCGTAAATGTGCCCTAAAATGTAGGTATTTTAATTTAATTAAGTATCCTATATAAGTTTCCCTGAAGTATAAATGAGTAAGAAAAAATATCTGTAAGTATTTGGAATAATGTTGAATTTCGAAATGAGTGTCATTATTAGACTTCGGACTTTTAGGTCGATAAAAATGCTGTTTTAGGTACCTAAAATAGGCTCCAAAAATTGGAAAATAGGTTCTAAAAATCGTAAAATAGTCTCTTATAAAATCGTTAAGTTTCCAATTTTCTGAAATACTCGTATCTCAATTGCAATGCAAAAATTATATTTATTAAAGTCACCATTAATCAATAATTATGATAAAACTCAGATATATGGTACACAGAATTATATAGATCTATTAGGGTACTCCGGCCTGTATCACTACCATAATAGTGAAAACCTAGTCCCTGCGCCCAGAAGCTAAGCACGCTAACATATTCAACCCCTTGTATCCCTCAGTGATTCAGAGAATTGCTTTTTTTTTTTTTTTTTTACTGGATTTGGGAGTCGGGAGAAAAATACAAAATTTCTTGGGAATTCCAAGGAATTTTTCTGCTGAAGACGAAACATTCCTTACTATTTAACCACGTCATAAATGTGTCATGTACTGCACATTCCGAGCTAAAAATTTAGTACGAACTGGAAATAAATGCTAGAATTCATAACAAAAATAACTTATTTTGAACTTTAGAAGAAAAACGAGCAAAAAAAGGCAATGTTAGGCTCTAACGAAAAAATAGGCTGTTTTAGGTCCTATAAAAGTATCAGTTTTAGGCATACTCTCTTATGAAACATGCATATACGAGTTTTCGTCCATATATCACTTAAAATAGGTTTTTACCTAAAATCCGAAGTCTATTCATAAATACCAAACTGTATGCCAATATAGTAGCAGTAATTTATTATGATTTACTGCACTTCAGTTTCAACAACTACCTACCAGAGGGATGAAGGAATAGTCAATGCTGAATACAAGCCGGAACAATGACGCTGCCGTACTATAGGAGAGCGTCGCATCGTCGTAGTCGTCGTGGCATAGCTGATGTCCTTATTCTAAATTTGTTTACTTTGAACATTCTTTTGTGATTGCACACCTACACCAGTCTGAGTTCTTAAATTAAAACAGTATTGAATATTATATTGAAATTCTACATTTGTGTATCTTTGAACACTTAATACTCACAGTGCATTCGTATGGAGTGCTGTATTTAGTGTTCCTTGATGGTAGACTTGTTTAATTCCACTGCTTTGCCTACTCAGTCCCCAGTAGCATTTCTTCTAGCAGATTTACATTTAGAACCCTTTATGCTACGTTGAAGTTATAACACAAAATTTCATCTGCCGTTCTTAGAAGATTTGAATCTAAATTCCTTCGCCGACTTGTACCGTGGTATAGGCCTATTTCCAACGCTACATTACACTGTGACTTGGAGATCCCTGTCATTAAAGAAGAAATCACTTCGTGCAGTATTCGATATCAAAAACAGCAACACCTAAGCAATCATCCCTTAGCCATCAATCTTCACGACAATAGTTCTTCAGTCAATCGTGTGTTTCCCGGGTTCAGGACTGGGTGTTTGTAGGTAGGTTAAGATAATGCACATTGTGCAAGATTCTTTCTTAAAAAAAGCTTTATGTATCCTGCAAAAATGAGAAGACGATTGTAAATATTACATTTGCTTTAATATTAATTTTAAAATGACACACTCTTGGATATAATATAAAGCGGAGATATCGATTCTGTAAAAAATTTATGCACGGAATTTTTATTATTTTCTGATTTTGACACCTAATTCAGTTCCTAGGAGTAGGCCTTTATAGGCGTAATAAGTTACATTAAAATTGTATAGGACTATTCTAGACTGGCTTTTCATTAAATAATTTCATTCATATGCAATACATTACCCTGATGGTATTAATTAAATCTGTGATCATTATTTTAATTCTTCTCACTTAACTTTAGATACTATCCCATTCCATACAAAGAGATTTCGTTCTGTAATGTTTTTAAATATTGATGTTATATAATTATTTTCTTTTTATTTATCCTGAAATACGTTTTTTGTTTCTGTGGAAACTATTATGGAAATATAACGTATTGTTTCATCTTGTAAAGCAGTTGTAGTTTATCTGTCTATCTTATATTACTTATACTGTTATGTATACTGTACTTCGTAAATGTGCCCTAAAATGTAGGTATTTTAATTTAATTAAGTATCCTATATAAGTTTCCCTGAAGTATAAATGAGTAAGAAAAAATATCTGTAAGTATTTGGAATAATGTTGAATTTCGAAATGAGTGTCATTATTAGACTTCGGACTTTTAGGTCGATAAAAATGCTGTTTTAGGTACCTAAAATAGGCTCCAAAAATTGGAAAATAGGTTCTAAAAATCGTAAAATAGTCTCTTATAAAATCGTTAAGTTTCCAATTTTCTGAAATACTCGTATCTCAATTGCAATGCAAAAATTATATTTATTAAAGTCACCATTAATCAATAATTATGATAAAACTCAGATATATGGTACACAGAATTATATAGATCTATTAGGGTACTCCGGCCTGTATCACTACCATAATAGTGAAAACCTAGTCCCTGCGCCCAGAAGCTAAGCACGCTAACATATTCAACCCCTTGTATCCCTCAGTGATTCAGAGAATTGCTTTTTTTTTTTTTTTTTACTGGATTTGGGAGTCGGGAGAAAAATACAAAATTTCTTGGGAATTCCAAGGAATTTTTCTGCTGAAGACGAAACATTCCTTACTATTTAACCACGTCATAAATGTGTCATGTACTGCACATTCCGAGCTAAAAAT
The DNA here is from genome assembly GCA_964059195.1 of Ectobius pallidus. Classification (NCBI taxonomy): domain Eukaryota; kingdom Metazoa; phylum Arthropoda; class Insecta; order Blattodea; family Ectobiidae; genus Ectobius; species Ectobius pallidus. The sequence continues at coordinate 59,943 of CAXKWD010000125.1, forward strand.
TTAGTACGAACTGGAAATAAATGCTAGAATTCATAACAAAAATAACTTATTTTGAACTTTAGAAGAAAAACGAGCAAAAAAAGGCAATGTTAGGCTCTAACGAAAAAATAGGCTGTTTTAGGTCCTATAAAAGTATCAGTTTTAGGCATACTCTCTTATGAAACATGCATATACGAGTTTTCGTCCATATATCACTTAAAATAGGTTTTTACCTAAAATCCGAAGTCTATTCATAAATACCAAACTGTATGCCAATATAGTAGCAGTAATTTATTATGATTTACTGCACTTCAGTTTCAACAACTACCTACCAGAGGGATGAAGGAATAGTCAATGCTGAATACAAGCCGGAACAATGACGCTGCCGTACTATAGGAGAGCGTCGCATCGTCGTAGTCGTCGTGGCATAGCTGATGTCCTTATTCTAAATTTGTTTACTTTGAACATTCTTTTGTGATTGCACACCTACACCAGTCTGAGTTCTTAAATTAAAACAGTATTGAATATTATATTGAAATTCTACATTTGTGTATCTTTGAACACTTAATACTCACAGTGCATTCGTATGGAGTGCTGTATTTAGTGTTCCTTGATGGTAGACTTGTTTAATTCCACTGCTTTGCCTACTCAGTCCCCAGTAGCATTTCTTCTAGCAGATTTACATTTAGAACCCTTTATGCTACGTTGAAGTTATAACACAAAATTTCATCTGCCGTTCTTAGAAGATTTGAATCTAAATTCCTTCGCCGACTTGTACCGTGGTATAGGCCTATTTCCAACGCTACATTACACTGTGACTTGGAGATCCCTGTCATTAAAGAAGAAATCACTTCGTGCAGTATTCGATATCAAAAACAGCAACACCTAAGCAATCATCCCTTAGCCATCAATCTTCACGACAATAGTTCTTCAGTCAATCGTGTGTTTCGACATAAGGTTTTATACTTGGCATTCCGATTAAGTGACTAATCTTAGAGAGTTGTTTTACAGCGCTCTTATAATTACTGTGTCATTTATACGGCTTACTGAATGTTTTTATTTGACGGTATTGTAAATCTGCAGAATAAAATTTTTAAAATTCTGAAGACATAATTATGCGATGTGCATCCATGGAAACCATTAAGATGTAATAATTCTCGTGAAAATGGATCTTATTACATACGATCTTTACTCTTCGTGCCATAAACTTAAGGATTTTTCCAACATTCCATCTGCATAATTCGAAAACCACAAGTCAAACCTCACCAAACCTTTGCATTGTACAAAGACTTGAATCTTTCTTCCCATCTGAACACAAACTACAACTACTTAACCTTGAACTTGTGTTTTAATTATACTTTTTAAGGGACAAAACATCGTTCTATTTGCTTTATTTACAAAACATACTCCATCGAAAAAAGTAGTGCAAGAAATCGGCTTTCCGATGAGAACTTTCATGATATGGATTTTAATATTTTAAAAATTACTTAGAATTACGAACAAAAAAATTATCATGTAGGCCTAATATAAACGAAATGTTCAGAGTGATTTTAATGCCCGTGGGAAAAATAATACATTCATTTTAAAAAAGCACAGGCAATGTTGTTACATTTACTTAGTTGACTGATTTTACTGATTTTATTTTGCTGGTAGGATTGCTACACTCAACCTTCTGGACTCGTTTCTCAAATTTACCTGCTCACAAAATTAAAACTATCTTTAACCATTTCTATAACAAAACTATTATCATATTAAACAATAACTATTATTGTTCACCCATGAAAATGAAAAAGTAGTATGATTAAAGTGTAATCTAAATTACTTCAGTCAGAAAATTAAAGAATAAATAGGTAGGAAAATCAAAATTATTCGTCAGTGTATGAAATAATTCAGTGCCCACAAAGAAAATTACATTTATCTTAATTTATCATTATTTATTAGCCAAAAACAATTAGCAACAATAAGTATGTTATTAATCTAATAAGTCCCCTTGTAAATGAATCAGTACGAACAGACTAAAAATATAGGTCTACCTCACTACCCACCCAGGCTTTTTCGTTGGTTAACTTTACCTTACAGTTATATTATATTGTGTATTGACAATTATTGTGTATTGTTGTAATACATCTAGCAAATATACAATTTTTATTCCATGCAGTAATGGAACTGACTTCAACAGATCTGACTTTTTAAACCAGAAACAAATATATATATATATATATATATATATATATATATATATACATATATGTAATGGCACCCTTCCTTCTTGGCTACAGTTGAGTTCAGCGTGTTCGCTCTACTGCATTACCAGAGCCTGCGAACGTGGACGCGAAGGATAGGATATTCTGTTATTCCTTTCAACTTACATGCAACATTTAGGATTATGAATTTGAAATTATTATGCAATGAAAATCAGATTGTAAAGGAATAACAGAAGTTAGGCTCCGTTATCGTTGCTGTGTACTAAACAAAGCAGCGATTCACCAAGGACCAGTTCTCATTCAAACTATATTTCAAAATGCTTTATCCCGCAACCTCTGAGAAAGATTTCTTAAAAACCAATAAAATAGAGAAAAAAGAGTGACTGGAAAAATATGGCAATATTATAGTCAAATTTAAACTTACCTGAACAATTTATAACTTGAAGGTTGAGAGGAAAGGTATTAATCGTAAAGGGAGAGGGAAATTGGTAAACGGATGGGTAAATTTTAATCAAATTGTGAGAATTCAGTTTGGAGCTGGGATCTGGTCTTTGGTCCTATGAACATGTTTATTTATATTTTCTACTTAACACTCAAATGAGCATTACAGTGATTTTAAAATAACGTAGCGTAGAAAACACTTTCCTTCTTACGCAGTCATCTCCATCTTTGTAGCCTTCAATTGTACACCTCATAGCATCTATGTTACCATTCCCGTTAATCCTTTGAAGAAGGTCCAAACAACGTTAGTGTATCCTGAAGAAATGAGAATTTTACTGTCATATTAATTTTAAAATAGCTTACACTTGCGTATAGTATAAATACGGGATATCAACCCTGTAACAGATATGTTTCCACGAAATACATATTCTTTTTAGATTGTGATGCATTATGCAGATATTCGGAGTAGGCGGCTAGATCTTTGCTATTGACCTTTCATGAAATAAAGTACATTAATACCAATAAGCAATACCTTTCTCTGATGACATTAATTATTCCTGTGATCACTGTTTCCATTCTCCTCTCAGATTCCAGCAATCTGAATCCGTAAGCGTATAGAGATTTTTATTTTAATGTTTTTAAATTTTCATTACATACAATTTCCTTGAATTCATCCAAAATTTGCACTCTGTTTCCGTAGAAACGTTTAGAATTGTTTAACCTTCAGATATAGATTGAAATTATCAGCCCAGGACTTTGCATTAAATAAAGCTGTGCTGATAGAATTACGGCCATTCACTCCCTATCCGGTGATGGTAGATAGGGCAGAATGTTTTCATTTTAGTCCTTTTATTTTTGGAAAGTTGGAGGGACACTAGGACCGAGTTCTGATAATTCCTGATTTCGTACTGGACGTTCCGTATTTTGTAACACTGATTAATCCCATCATTTCCTACCAACCCAATGGGATAGCTAGTTTCTGCGATAAAGACAGTAATCGATTTGTATATAAAAATTTGGTTTTGTACGCCTATAGTTACCAGTGCAATTTCTTGTGTAGATGTTTTTAATCTACCAGTGTCACTTGAATATTTAAAAAATCTACTAACTAATATAAATAATTAATGAACTAAACAACTAAATAACTAATAAACAGTACTAACAAAATATAAATATTATCCTAACTTCAAAGTTGTGCGTCCGTTTGAGATTTGAAACAACCTTCTTTTCTTAGATTAATCAAATGAATTTAAAATATAATTGATTTCGTCTAAACGCTCATCAGAAAGTTTATTGAGATTTACGAGAGTTCAACATAAAGCATAATTAAGAATGCAATTTCCGAAAAAATGTGTTAAAACAGACAAGACAAGAAAAGGTTAAGAATGTTTCACGTCACACTTTATGAAGATAATAGGTTTAACAATTAAACTGTTTTCATGTGACTTTCCCCCTTTTGATTGCCTTTAAGAAACGTAAGAATACGTATAGGCTATTACAGAATGAGACTACTTGAATGAATAGGTTTGACTCACGTCATTTAACTTCTTCCGTGAAAAGCATTACCATCTCACAGTTGAGTTGAAATAAACACGTGGCAACATATTTTAACTTTGAACGTTGTACAGAACATCATGATACCCTACAAATCAATTACTCACACTACACTGATTTTCATTTCACATTAACACCGCAAACATTTTCCTTCATTCGCGGCCAGTATTGTCTCTTTCTAACATAGATCCTACGGCATCTGTTCGTCACCATTCTCATCGAAGGTCAGAAAAATGTTTGTGTTTCCTGGAGAAATGAGGAGTCTATTTTAAGTATTGTGTTCAATTAAATATTAAATTTATAATGACATACACTTGTGTGCATTATAGGGACGAGATCACATTTCTGGAAATTTTCATACTAAATTTTGATTCTATTCTTACTACGAAACTTAATATTAGGCCTATTCTTAGGAGTAAACTTAGGCCTATAAAAACTTTACAGTCAGAATTGAAACTTTATAAGCCTATATTAGACCTCGAGTGATTGGATTTTCAAATATACAGTACATTCATGTTACGCAATTCCTTTCCCTGATGGTACTAATTCCAGCAATCAATATTTCCCTTCTCGACTATGATTTCAGACGTCTGAATCCAGATATAGATCTTTATATGTATTTCTTTTTTTAATTTTGATTAACAGAATTTTTTTTATTTATTCACAAATCCGCATTTTATTTACGTGGAAACTCACATTAAAATGTAATGTATTGTTTAACGTTTTAAATCGTTAGGTATAAATTATCAACGGTGAACTTGCCTGTTAATAGGCTTTGCTGATGGAAATTACGTTCAGTCACTCCCTATTTGGATAGGATAGATACGTGAAACGTTTTATTACTTCTTTTCTTCGAAAAATACGTCGAAGGAGTTTTGATAACTCGATATTTCTTATTATTTCTTATTTTTATAACGCTGATTATTGTTACCAAATTTGCTATGATTTGTAGTATAAAATAAGCAGAAATGTTACTTGGTTTACTAATTTTAAAAATTGAGATAACTTGGAAGAATAATGCAAGCCTACAATTCTGACTAAAGACTTAATTAAGTTATCTTTCTTTTCAGGTGAGTATGCCATAAATAGAGGGAAGGAAGGTGTGTGACTGCGTACACATAGATCCATAGATGTGCTCCGTAATCAGTGAGTGAAACTGGGGTTATATCAGCAATATAAGGATATTAAAGAACATATTTTTGAAATAAGTGCTTCTATTTATTTAAGAAACTTCATGCATAATTTGATTAATGTAACAACTGCAATTCAAATACGAATACTATTCCTATACTATAACGCCAGAATGACAACCTGACGTGCTTTTACTAAGGCCAGTGAACTCAATACTTCGAAACACTTTATTTCCTAGCCTGAAGGGGCCCATACGCGTAATCATCTTACGCTAGCAAGCTACAGTGAGTCCATTTTATGAGGAAACCTCGCATCGTTGCCGCATTGCCGCGCTTGCATCGCATTTCACCGCAGTTGTACAAAGCATACAAGCTGTTAGTTGTTTCGGTGTGTTGTAGTGAGACGCTTGTCTATTGTTGTCGTGTGTTACATAAGACAATAATCGAACATGTATACGGTTGAATAGCGAATTTATTTGGTGGAATGTTACTTATTGAGAAATAACCATAGAAGGCACGTTCGGAAATTTTCTCCTAAATGTCCGGACTGTACCATCTCAATATCTCAAATAAATGGTGAGTAATAAGCCTCTACATGTAGGCCTATTTTGGTAATAAATTGGTTGAGTTATTATTTTGTATTGTTTCTTGATTTGCCGGTAGTAACGGAACACGGTCCCCGCCGGTGCAAGCACAACAGCGGGGAAAGTGTAAAAGTTCCCGCATAAAATGACCTCCCTGTATCTTTACATAACTTGAGGGATTGCTGCAGTGACTCATATTTACGAACTTCAGCCAAACATTTTAAATGCATAATGTAGATATTTCCCTAACATTATAATTTACAAATATATTGTCGTATTAGTAATTTATAGAATATTACTTGGCCAGCTGGGAAATCTTATACAAGAAGTCGACTAGATTTTATAATTTAGTCATCAAACTATGTACAGTGTAGGTCACACCAAAAATATTATTAGTGCTAAAAACATATGTACAAGAAACAGAATATAATATATTTACAAATACGGTGTGATTATAATTCAGTATACTGGGGCTAGTTTCAATGTAAATAGTTAACTACACAATGCATTTAAAATCGTTTTACTGTGTTTGTAATTAATAAAACTTTAGAACATGAACCAATATTAAATTTTGAATAACAAGTCGAGACATAATTTTGACAACCGCGAACTGGAGTATTAAGTATTACATCTTTATAGAGTACTCATATGATCCATCCAAGCTTCTACGTGGATCAACTCATTTTTAACCGACCACAAGCCCAGCTGGCTGCCGTCTAGAAACCCACAGAGTACATTTTTCAACAGGAAAGCTTGGACGACTGCGCGCGCATACAGCCAGCGCCAAAAATGGCCAAAATTGGAAATACAATAAAATTATTCCGATGAGTCCCCTTCAGAATTTCAACCCAATTTGATCATTAGTTCCTACGATGAAGTTTTAAAATTATTTTAATAGGAAAATAAATTTTCATAACTCCATACAGACCGTTGGTATATTTCTATAGCTCTTCTTATATATTTATAATATTTTTTTGAGATTGCAAGTATCTTTCTTTGCCTAATTAATTCGTTTAGAATAATAGTTATCTATCTTTATAACTTTTAAACTTAATAATTTTTTTAATAAATCTTGTTTGCAAATTTTACCAATTATCTTCATATATTGTTTATTCATGATTATAAGGAATCTTTATTCATAGTAGCACTTCAGAGGTTTACTATGAAATGGAATATTGGGTGGGATTTACATTTTATAGAGTATCTTACTTATTCAAGTTGAACTTGAAAAAAATTGAAAGTGCATATTTGGAATAAATAAGTTAAAACAGACTCAATGGGAAGAAAATTTTCACGACGCGATGAAGACGACAGACGTAAACATGAAATCTGCTTTCCGTATGATTTTTCTTCCTTTGAGTGCTTCCAAAAGAGTAAAGAGACATCGCCAAGCAGACTGTCTGAATGAATTGAAAAAATATAAGTCTGCTATAAGTTATAAGCAGCTTTTTCACGTGATCGTTAATTTTGGACTGTAAGCTTTAAGAATATCTTAGTTTTTAGCGAAAATTGTGAGGATTCTTTTACGATATGTTCCATGAACTTAAAAAAGGCGTTGCAATAGATTTTTATGCCAAACTCCTAAGTTATCAGCCATTTTAAATGCAAAATATACACTCATCCAATGGCCTCGTCTAGTGAAGAAAGTACATATGAGATCCTGTAAAACCCGGGTGAAGTAAACGACAGTCCCACAGGAAGATAAAAACTAATAGATAGAAGAAGTGATGGCTTTGAAATATATTATTTGATTATAAAACGATTGATTTACATATATTTTAGTATCTTCGCAAGAAAACTTATGAGGAAATGGAGAAGTCCGTAGCCTTTATGAGGAATATCTTAAATCATTTTCGTTATTCTTTTCCATGGTATATGGAAAGCACCGGGTTCAAGTATTCAAGACATTGCAGGTTTGAATCCATCTTCAAGAGCATTTAACAAATCTAACATGAAACATAAATAATTTCTCGACTCTTAATAATACAGCTTACGTTAGAGAAAGCTGCTGATTGCGGGAGTACGCTTTCATTTGTCTAAGCCTCGTAATATTAGCGACGTTAGATTTAAAACTTGTATTTCTTGGTGAAATAAGGCCTAGCTAAGTGGAAGCTCGTCTAATAATAATGTTTGTGAAGGAAGTGTACGGCAAGTCGTATGTGAGTCAGGCAAGAGCGCTCCCCTGCCATAATAAAAATGCCCCTCCCCCCTGTTTAATAGTGCCCACATTTACAAATTCCTCGCAGAAGTTTTCCGTGTAAACAAGAGCCGACTGCTCAGACAAAGCAACCTTGTGTCCTCGTCTGGTTTAGCTTATAAATACCCTTCAGTAAATTTGTACAAAGATTCACATAATTTTTGTAGGCCTTTTGTGTACAAAACGTATTCTCGTTAAATAGTCCAGTCATTTGGTGCTCAAAAAGGGGGTTACCTGGAAAGTTTTCCGGGAGGTTTGAAAATTGGTGACTTTATAGATTTCGACGTGCTCTTTTCGAATTTTCACTTTGCTACCTCGTATCTTTGCCGCTCGCGCCGCCATATTGAAAAAATGGCGCGCAAAAACAGTTTTTTCACAATATCTCCTTTACGACTCATTTTACGAAGAAAATAGTTATGTAATAAATTAAACTAGAGAAAAGTTCCTATAATTTATGTCGTAACAATGTTTTTTGTAAAATGGATAGTTTCAGCGTACGAGCGCCGCAAAGTCTACTCCGACACGCGTTATGGCCAAAGCCACGGAAGATGCGGATACGCTAATAATAATCAATACGGCAATCAACACTTCATCTGCATTTGATTCCGTAATAGTTGTCGGCAAAGATGTAGATCTTCTTATTCTTTTGACGGCTCTATCTACACACACACACACACACACACACATATATATATATAAGTTATATATATATTCTCAAACCAGGAAAAGGGAAAATTTCGCAACGAATAGCCTATATTCAACAAAAAGTATCGTAGATAAAACAGCCGCAGATAACATAATATTATTTCTGCACGCCTTCAGTGGCTGTGATACAACATCAGCACTCTTTAAACCAAGAAAAATAAAATGTGCTAATGTATTTAAAAAAATAAAAAAACAGAATTAAACGAGTTTGTCCAGGTATTCAAAAACCAAAATGCTAATCGATAGATCATTGCTGAAGCTTCCTCCTTGCATTGTATGGTTACAGTGCCGTGAAAAGTGTGTCGTTAAATAACTATACAAAATCAGCATATGAAAATAAATTTAATAACTTATTGCATCGCTGCCACCAACAGAAGCAATAGCACGACAACATTCGTTCCAAGCCTATCACCAGGTTCAGCAGTGATATGGAGTTGAATATATTCGTTGCGAAATTTTACCTATTCCTGGTTTGAGATTATATAGGCATGTTTGAACGCGTAGATAGAGCCGTCAAAAGAATAAGAAGATCTACATCTTCGCCGACAACTATTACGGAATCAAATGTAGATGAAATGCTGATTGCCGTATTGATTACATCAGCCTAGAAAAAGGACGAAAATTTCTGCGGTAAAAACGACAATAGGTGTGTTTGATTAAATTCGCTGTGCTGAATTCGAAAATGCATTTCGTTTTTCTCTTTCACATATGGTTAATTGGCATTTGTGAAAAATATTATTTTGACATTTTGTATGATAAAATAACTGTATGCAGCTTTGATGCTGGATTTTGAAACTTTTTCCTTTGCGGTAAGTGGTGTGATAGGTGATCTTAACCAATTTTGGGTCACTGAACATTAATCCGTTGACCGTTTCTACGTAACACGTCATGTTTTCTTGCAATAGGTACTTCACAACGAGAGATATAAGTTATTGCTTAGACAAGCTTACAGGATAAAAAATACTTAAAAATTAGGATAATTTTGATAGTATTTTTCGGGGAAAAATCAAATAATATTTTCAAACAGTCCAAGACCTATGTATTACAGTATTTTTTGTGAGTGCAGGCCAAATAAATTTTTTTTTGCCAAATCATCTGATGCCGTAAAAATGCTAAGTGACAAAAACATCGAAGTTTGTTTGGAGGGGGAAATATTAAAGATTTGAACTTTTGGGAATTTTTACATTCGGTATAAGCTAAAATCTATAAAATATATTTTAGTTGAGTAATTGGTATCTTATTTATCTTATTACATTGATCGAGCTGAACGGTTTTGAACATGTATTTTAATAAATCTAAAATCTATAAGTTTGCCAAATTTCAAGTTTCTAGCTCATCTGGAAGTGAATAAACATCAATGTTAATAAGTGGAAGATTAGACTGTCGTAGATGTGAATGATGTCACGGCTATCCAGCAAGTTTTTCTATACTTATGGAGCAGCTAGAAAAACCAAATTTAGCACGCTTATGACTGTTGTATGTGCTCAAATTCCTACCAAATTGTATGATTCTATCTTTCATACCATGTGTGCCAATATTACATAATGTGAGAAAAATATACAGAATTTATTTAAAATAAAAAAAAATCTAACACAATCTAAGGGATAACCGATGAAGATACGTCAAAAAGTCACAAGACCAAACTTGTAGGTCTCTAAAAATCCGTTACTGCTTCTGCAAACGGGTTTTTTTATACGACTTACCGTTTAGCTACTATAAGCCCCTAAAAAGTCAACACAGACCTTAAAATTGCGTCCGCCGTAACAGCAAACACGAAAACTAGATGTGAAACAACAAAAATTATGACATTTTTGAAATCAGGAGACCTTATTTAGTTAAAATCGCTCATTACATGCTTTACCGCAAAATGATGCAGGTAGTGGCGTATCCGCATCTTCCGTGGCTTTGGCCAAAACGCGTGTCGGAGTAGACTTCGCGGCGCTCGTACGCTGAAAATATTCATTTTATAAAAAAATCGTTACTACATAAATAATAGGAAATTTTCTCTAGTTTAATTTATTACATAACTATTTTCATCGTAAAATGAGTAGGAAAGGAGATATTGTGAAAAAAACGTTTTTGGGCGCCATTTTTTCAATATGGCGGCGCGAGCGGCAAAGATACGAGGTAGCAAAGTGAAAATTCGAAAAGAGCACGTCGAAATCTATAAAATCACAAATTTTTAAAACTCCCGGAAAACTTTCCAGGTAAAACTACCAAATGACTGGACTAAAATCCTTTTCCGAGAAAGACACAATAAAAGTAATGTAAAATGGTATTAAGAGTAAGAAAATGACTCCGCATTTCGTCATATCTCCTGGAGATGGCTACATAATCCAAATGTAAAATTTCGCATTCATATGATTTTTAATGTTCAAGGATTGCAGGGTCAAACACAATGCTTCCTCTCTTTATTATAATTTTGGTACGCGTTGAAGAAGTAAAATTCTGGGGTGCAATACCCAACATGATTTCCTCTACTTTTCGTATTGTGTAAGTGGACGTATTATGGAGATGCGCCTTCAGTTCTCTAGGCTTTGTTCAGAACCGTATTATATGCAAGCAAGACTTAAAACTTGAATTTTTGGATGAAATTAGTAGCTTATGATAAATTCTTAGAAAATGTTTAAGTCTACAAAAATCTTTCAATTAAAGGTTTTTGAAATTAGCAGTCTATGTGTAGTTTGTATAGAAAATAAAACAATCTTTAGAGCAGTTTCCGAGAACAGCGAGAAATGAAGTTTTCTCGTGTAAAATGATGAGAAGTGACTTAAATGAAATATATAATCGCATTATTATTGCCTACTATTTTCACTGTTGAACACACTGTTCACAGACGCAGACAGATAAACACATAGACAAGAAATTTAAATTGTGGGTTCAATGTATCTCAAAACGTGATTTAATTATGACAACCCGACGACCAATTTAGGACCTAAAAGTGCTTAAGATACGGGAAATCGATTGTTCAGATTATATGATTAGTGATGGGTACTGAAAATTAGACTTTTGACTATCGCAGTTGTAAGAGTTTTGTTTATTGCCTGTAAATTTACAATATTAATACACATAAATATCCAATCGACCTGGGCCGGGATCGTACCTACGACCTTGGGCAGAGAAAGCTAATGCCACACAGGTACTGTAGAAAAGTACATTGAAAAGTACGATCTGTAGATAACCTAGAGTTGGGACTATAATAGTTGAGAGAGAGAGAGAGAGAGAGAAAGCGAGAGAGAGAGAGAGAGAGAGAGAGAGAGAGAGCGGAGTAGAGTAGAAGGAAATAGAGGTGTAAGAAGATGAAGTACCTCAATTAGCAGTGACATCTGCTACCTTTGGGATTGCTATAACTAGGAGCTTTCAGCGTACAGGGAATTTGATAACTTAAAATTTAAACAAAATTTAATTTAGTATCGGAATTCTAAATTTATTTATCTTTGTACACTTAATACTCACAGTACATTCGTATGGAGTGCTGTATTTGGAAACCTTCGTAGTAAGCCCATTCTTTAGTTCATCTATTTTGCCTTTCCATCTTGAGATATAAATTAAGACGTTAAGACCACTTGACGTTTTGGTATAAATTTTCTCTTGACATTTCTTGAATTCGTGTAATTATTCCTTGTATATCCATGGAAACAGAGCCTTTGGGAATACTATAACTCGATTAATATTAGACATTTGAGGGTTGGTCAATTTTTGCATAGCACCATTCGATTCTAACCGAAATTGTACAATACCTGCAGTAATCAAAACCCAAAAATGTCATAGTTAATATAACGATAGGTCCTGATTTTACCGTTAAGCGAATTAGTCTATGGGGAGACAATCGGATCGATATATTATACTGTACTTGATAGAACTTTTACAGCAATGCGATTTTTACGCAATTTAGTGTTATTCATAATGTAGACCTGATTATTATTATCCGACAATTATAAATGACCAAGCGCATCGAGACCGCTTGAACGCCAGGCAAGCAAGTTGCCAGCGTCATAGCTAGGAAGCAGGCAGGTTTCTTTAAGCCCGATGGGTCAGGTCAAACCCAGCCTAGGCAAGTCAGAATAAGCTTGCGACATTCCTATCAGCTAAACAACTGTAGTTGCTGAGTGTAGGTAATACTTTCTTGCTTTTCTACATGCTGGTAGAAGAAATTCACCATGCAGATAAATAAAAGGTGGATAAAGTATTAAAAATCGTTTTAGCGTCTTAACACAATTATGACTTTCAAAGAATTCGTTCATATCGTTACGTTTCATGCCTCCCTAAGTACGAAACCACCGCCTGTTAAAAAAATTGTGATATTTATATTTATATGCAGTATATGTATATGTATATATATATATATATATATATATATATATATATATATTTATATATATGCATATATATCTTTACACGCTAGCGGCCGTAATTTTCAAGATATTTGAATCAAATTTTATTATGTTATTTCTAGGCCCAATAGTTCAGACAAGTTCGTTAATGAGCAAAATTGGCCTAAGGGGGTGGTCGGGGGAGGGGGTTGAAATTTTAAAACATTTATATCTCGGCCCCTATGAAGTATAGAGGGAAACTTTGATTGAATAAATTAGAGTACTCCTTATGGAGTTCACAGTGACACCAACGATTCGGGGGTTTTGGGAGTACGAGTGGGGGTGGGGGTATGGGGATGGAAATTCGAAATTTTCGAAACTACGTCTTGTGGGGTATCGTTGAAAAGCTCTAAATGAGTACTCTACAAATCAATAACTAGTTTCTTGATAGTTCTCATATAAGGCGAGATTTGAATGTTTTAAAAAGTTCTCTTTCCTCTTTTTTGCAGTTATTATTGCGGGTTTGTCATGCTAAGGCTAAAGAAGAAGAGTGCTACGCAGCGACAGTAAATTAAAACAAAAGCACTTCGAAATCTACCTCAGCTTGTAGGCTTGCCAAAAGGGATTTTTGTTATTGTTATTAATGATTTTATGATGTTTTCTCGAAAATGTTTGAAAATTTTTCCCATGCCGGACTAGTACTTTTGTTCATTGATAATTAATTAAAACTGTCCACATTTTAGTTTCTCCTCGGCTTCCTTCAGGGTAAAATTCTCTAAATACATCTGAAGTTCCTCAACTACGTAACTGCACAACTTACCAGTGCACTGCTATACCCAGTTTCATATTCTTTCCGCCAGGCCTTGCAGTTTCCTTAGGTCCTGTGCAACCCACCAAGTTATGAAGAGATTATGACTCATAGCGACAGTACAGTCCATTCACTGCCTTTATAGCTGGCACAGAAAGAGGGGAGGGAGTTTGCACTTCTCTTTCCTCATGCTTCATACACTCCAACAGGTGTAACGCGCGTGCCGGCCTGTAAAGAAGAGAGTTCGCAGCGTTGCCAGATGTAATCTACTTTGCCCCCGAAATATCATAAATTTATGCCAAAAAACTTAACACAAGACAAATATACTCGTAATATACATTATGCCTACAGGACATGCAATTACCAAGTATAATACAAATAAACCAGAACTTACATTAATCAGAATCCTCTGACGACGTATTATCATCATCATCATCATCATGAAGGTTAATTGTAAACGATGGTAAACTATCCATGATAATATCAGCTGCACGGAATTCATGTTCTTTCTGTTCAGCATGCTTTATATACTTTGGCCGATGGTTTGAAGTGTCAATGTCGTTTATTACATTTTCAATCAACTCCTTAATTTCACAAACAGTTTTCTTTCCCAAGGCGTTGTTTTTCTTTTAAGCTCAGACCACACTTCCTCTATCGGGTTTAAGCAACAGTGATATGGGGGAAGTCGCGCTACTACATGACCATGTTGAGCAGCTAATTCATCAACAGCTAGAACTTTATGCTTGTTGTATGTATATCTGACCAATTTCTGTAACTGCAGGACGGTAGTGGGCTGTGGAGTAGGAAGTGGGATTTTGAAGTCTTCAATGAATTTCAACAAATCCGCTTTTGTCTTCGGCATTGGTCGAAGCGCACGTGAATGGTTGTCCGTTACAATTACTGATGGTTCTTCTAGAGTTTTTATCATATTTTCAAACCATTGCTAAAAAATTGTAGAATTCATTGTGCCGTGATAGTCTGCTGGGGCCTCAAGTAGACTTTTGTGCGTAACGAGCATTGCATTAGGCACAAAACCATTTCTTCCTCCAATGTGCAAAATTAAAAGTCTTTCCCCCTTACCGGTAGAAAATTTTGCGTCACACGAATCAGTACCATCAGTCCATCTACGGAATATACCAGTATGCGTATCGTACCATGTCTCATCTAAGTACAGATCTTGATATCCTTTCTGTCTATAATACTCCATTTTAATTAGATACTCGGAACGCCATATTTGTATTTTTCGGGATTCCATTGCAGGTGTTCGTCTGTTCTGTGCTTTAAATTTGAAACCCATAGAGTGTAGAATTTTATGGAGCGTTGTCCTGCCATAGGGAAATTCATTTGCCGTGTCCTTTGTTTTCATTCTGACCACAGAAAGAATCTTATCAACTGTAGGCGCTGTGTGTTGTTCATAAAGTTGGTACACGGTTGTCCGGATCACATCCCGATGAAAATTATCTATTTTGGACAGTTGTTTACACACCTGGTATTTCTTTGTTGGGGTTTCGTAGCCTGACAAGTCAAGTGAAATGATTTTTTTCGCTGTCGATAGTGGTACTGCTGTTGCTTTAACTGTCTCTGTTAGTGGCGATTGATGTCCAGCATTTGTAAAATATTCGAAAACATTTTTAATAATGTTCGCAGCTTGTTTCTGAACAGGTTTTCCCCTACCAATGGGAGATTGTTTTAATTGACACTCACTACTATTATTTACAACTATTTCACTTGAAGGACCTTCCCATGGACGCCACATGTTGAAAACACTTCCACTTCCTTCAATGAATACGAAGTTACTGTACGTAGACTACTAGTGGCAACGCCGCGCTGCCTTCTCTGTTTACCACAGTCGTTGTTGTTATGCAGGAGAACTAACTCCTAGTACACAACCCCCTTCCACACCTTACGTACCTTGATCTTCCCCCTACTTGAAGCTAAAAAGGCAGTGAATGGACTGTATTTCTTATCATCGTTGTAATCTGGTGTCATGCCTGAGGAAAGGGACAGGAATTTAGCCGAGCGCCCCTGATTGCCTTAACCCCTAGGAATGATCGGGTAAATGTAGATTAATCTTCCCCGTTATCACAAGTACAATATTTATTAACTACAAACATAAAATAACACACGTTTAAAATATAAATGAATAAAAGACAAATAAAACAGATTTCTTCTGAAATCATTGCTTGAGTTAATTCTACTCGTACAAACTGTTAATATTCTTTAAAGCTTAAACTCTTACAAAGTAACTATATTCTTCCTATAATAATATGAGTATAATATTTATTTAGCTACTCGCGAGGGCAGTCAGACTGAGCTAACAGTTATTTACTCACACATAAAGATAAGCAATCTGTCCATCTCGGTTCTGAGTTTAGGTACAGACGTATCTTCTGTCCCGGGGTGATATCTCTGCTTCTTATCTTCTTCCCCACCGGTGCCTATACTGTCGGTCTCTGATGATAGCTCTCGATCGTACTCTATTATCAAGTCATCTCAGCAGGGGTTTATATACTAATCTGTACATCCGGTCCGCGGGGTCAGCGGATATTATCATGGTCATCAGAGCGACAATTTCTTACAGTCGTCATAACAAAGGAATGTTAATTGGCAATTAAATGTTAGCCAGTCTGACCCTCAGTTATGCATCATCAATTAAAACAAAATTTAATGCGTGTTGACATACATAAAACTAATTAAATCACACTTGTTTCCAATGAACTTGCTACATTGTAGGATGTGTGTGGGCGATTATACAAGGAATACAATTTTTATAATATTTAATTAGCACACACTTGCTCTTATCTTCCTGTCACATACAGGATGCGACTTCCTCTCTCCAACAGACTGGGTGCTTATCTGTATAAAAATTACCTTCACGATTTCATACTACAATTAATAAATACCAATAATTATCCAAATCAATATGAAATAATAAACCAATAAAATCAATAAAATTACACATGATACTACTCCTTAAAATGTCTCGTGACATTACACTCTCCTGCCACTAAAGGTAAACGTCTTCTGAAGGAAGATCGTTTTAGCCCTTTCGTCCAGCACGGAAATGCTCTGGAACGACTTCCTCAAACCCAGTATATTAGAGAGCGGTTCGCGATTATTTGCATATTCTACTCTCCATCTCCGACATTATGGATCAGAGAATGGTCTACAATCTCAGCGATGAAGATACGGTGAGCCCGCCGGCATCGCCTACGGTGCCAACTGCGTCACCACGGGGGCCAACTGCGTCACCACGGGGGCCAGACGCTTCGCCGGTGCCGGGACCACAGATGCAGGCGGAGCCTCCTGTAGAGCCGGACCACCCGTATCGGCCCTTCCTTCATCCAGAGGTAAGTTACTTGACTTAACCTATACACATTAAAATTTAATTACATACAATAAAATAAATGTTACAAATGTTTACATAAAATTCTGGATTTCTCCCTAGTGCTTTCCTAGTGCTTTGCAAACATCACTGCTTCCCGATTAGATTCTTCAATTGGCGTTACATGGAAAGAAGGTGCTCTTTCCACCGGCACTTCCTCTTGCATTTCCTTACTGATTAGCTCCATGGCCTCTAATACAGGAACTGAAGTGCGTGGTTTTCCTCGTTGAGTGCGAGTCGCTATCTCGAGTGATCCTTCCCGTTCTTCTCTTCTCTGCCTTAGTTTATACTTCCGTATGCATTTCGTCAACCTGTTCTTAAACACATAAATTAACACAGTGATTATTACCAAGGCTACTAAAATAGCAGATATTGACACTGACAGAGTCTGGTGATCTGTTAACTCTGGTTCATGCTGCAGTCGGTCCAGGGATCGATGTAACTGGCTCAAGTCAATTCTTGGCCGCGTTCCAGCGAGATCCATGTTGGTCGCTGCTTCGATGCTGGTGTCCTTGGTTCGCTGTTCCCAGTTAATCTGGAACATTTCTAATTCCCTTGGTGTGAAAACAGTGTCTATTTTAGGAATCACTATTGCTGGTGTTCTGAGTTCGTACACAGTTCGACCCATAGAATGTGGTAATAATTTAAAAGTGCCCCCGTAAATGAAACAATTAAAAGTATTATTAAACAGGCCTGTGCCGTTCAGCGACAGGGTCTCTGTGACAGTATTGGCCACCGGCGGGGTCCCCGTCTGACACTTCTTAGTTACTGTTAGGGGTGCACTTAGACTATAAATCCAATAGTCACTTTTCTTAGACCGTATCCACCTAGGTGCGAACTGCGGACTTTCTATGATCCTTTGACAGGTTTTCTGAACTCGGTCTGTTCTTCCTAAATACAAATTTATTAAACAATTGTCTGACCTTTCATCATACAGTACATAATCAGCTGGGCAGATTGTAAACATAGTTTCTTTACATAAATTCAGATCACTCTCAGTTAAAATTGTAAATAACTGTCGGCTCTCAGAAACTGCCAAATATGTAAATCTCGGAACATTTATCGATATAAACTGATTTAATCCTGCTTCAAAATAAGGCAAAGAATGCGCATGAAATACTTCAAAATATCTATCATTTCCTTTAAGAGGTATTTCAATAAACAGTCTAATCGTATCGGGAAAAGCAGCAGCATGCACTTCGGCTAACTGGTAGTATAAATATGTCGACTCAGGCGTAGGCGTGGCTAACATACTTGTACTTTCCGGTAGATTCAAAGAAATCTCACTTAATATCTTCGTAAAATTATGCGGAGGTATCAATGTTGTGGACAGCTTACCTATGGAAGTCATATCTAAACTCTCTTGCAACTGCATTAACTGTGCTTTCATATGCAAAATAGTGACTTCTATTTCTCTGGTTTGCGTTGCAAACTTCATATATCTTCTCTGCTTATCTGCTTCGGACTTTATTGAACTCCGTATTAAATTATCTAAATCTTTAGCCATTTTTACTATCACTATAGAATTTTGACTAACTCTTTTATCTAATTGCTTAATATACGTTACTTGCTTTTCGGTCGTGTGAACCATTTCAGTGGCGAATCCTTTTAAATCTGTTACTACCTGATTTATCCTTCCGAGATCCTTTTGATCGAGTGTACCGAACAAATAGCTCAACGTGTAACCCACTCCGTCTATTAATCCTCTTTTTCCTCTACTATCTTTTCGCATATTCTGCGGAATCAACGCTTTAAAAGCTGCTATATCAACTTCCATTTCTTTGGTTAAATTCTGTAATCCATTTAACTCTCCTAAATAAATGCTACTATCCGCTTCATCTCTTGTGAAATGCACAAAGTTCTTAAATCCTATTCTTAACTCATTTATAGCTGTATTTACACCTTCGATTAACTTCTCGTAATCATTTAAATGTATATCCATTATTACGGTCCACTTATCGCCTGTTAATAATATGTCTCTGTCTTTCACAAACACCATCCCCTTATCCAGTTTTACTTCGTCTGCTTGCGTGGCGTGTCTCGTCACCAATAAACCTGTAACACATACGAAGAACGAGTAAACATTTCTTACTTCCAAATCTCGCGATTTTACAAATTTTATTCTGATCTAGTACGTGAACGTAACTCATATCTACGCTGGGGGAATTCTACATTATTTCTACCTCTTTGTAATTCTACATCTACATTTACATTATCTCTACGTACATTATTTCTATTTACATTGTCTCCATGTACATCACTACTATTTACATTGTCTCCATGGACATTATTTCTAGTTTCACTAGCCTCTTCCGCTCTCACTCTCGAGCGTAACTCATATCTGTCAGTTCCTACTTCGGGTGATGTACCAGCTCTCGGTCGAGTAGGTGGTAACCACTCATCTCCTGACTCAGATAAACTTAACGATTCGTTCGACGTATCTTGTATTTCACCTACGTCCTCTGACTCACTACATCTGAATGGCCTCGAACATTCCGCCATTTCGAATTCTTCGGGTTCTTCCACAATGGTATCTAGCTTTAAATGGTTTCTCTCAGTAGCCCTAGTACTACCTTTCTTTACCAACGGACACTTTTCCGTCGTTATAGGCACTTTGCACTCTTTTAGCCGGTTCACATGCACAACTACTGTACTTCCATCGTCTTTTTCTAATCTATATGTTACATCTGAGGTCCGATCTACAACTTTAAAAGGTCCTTGCCAACTGTAAGTAAATTTCTTAGTCGGCCCTTTCTTCGCTATAGGATTATAGAGGTACACATACTCGCTTATTTCAAATTCTCTCATCTTTTTACCTCTATCATAGTACTTCTTGGAGGTTTCCTGACCTCTCTTATTGGCTGCTTGCACTGATTCATACGCCGTTTTCAATCTCTCAGCCAGCACTTTTATGTGCGTCTGATAATCATTGTTTTCCTCTTGCGACACTCTACAGTCGTCTTCCATTGGTAGCCTTAACTCTCTACCAAACACTAAGTAGTGCGGACTATATCCCGTCACTGAATGCGGTGTACTCCGGTACGCCATTACCGCATACGGTATGTACTCGTCCCATCGCCTCGCGTCTTTAGATACGAAATGCGAGACCATATCGGCCAATGTTTTGTGAAATCTCTCACAAATTCCGTTACTCTGCGGGTGATACGCAGTGGTTTGTAACTTCGTTACTTTCAATATTTTACACACTTCTTGAAATAATCTCGATAAAAACTGCGGGCCTTGATCAGAGATCAACGCCTTCGGCGAGCCAAATTCTAACACTATTTTCGACACGAACTCTTTGGCTACTATTTCCGCACTTTGGCTCGGGACTGGGATTGCAAAACAATATCGCGTGAAATGATCTACAAACGTTAACACATAACGATTTCCCGACTCAGTAGTAGGTAATACTCCTACGAAATCTGTAGATAAAATCTCTAGGAATTCCGATGCCTGCGGCGGTTCTGCTAAAGGCACGATTCCCGCGGTTCCTGACTTTCTTCTCGCACACTTATCACATGTACTGATAAACTCTTCTACATCCTTTCGTAACGTATTCCACCAGTATTTCCGTGAAATACGAGCTACTGTTCTATGAACACCTTGGTGTCCAGCGAAAGGTGTATCGTGATAATACCGTAATACTACTGGAACCAATTCTTTCGGAACAACTATTGCGTAACCTGATATACTCTGTTTGCTCTGTTTAAATAATAAACCCTCGTTATTAACTCTGAAATCTGGATACCTCTTCTTTTTCTTTTGGTATTCCATACAAAACTCATCGCTTTTCTGGGCTTGCAATATAGCTTCTGTACTCAAATTTTTCTCACAAAACGTCATCGCTACATGACGACTCAAGGCGTCAGCTTGGGTCAATTTACGGCCTGCGCGATGCACAACAGTGAAATCGAATTCTGCTAAACGTAAACTCCATCTGACCAGCCTCGAACTGGGGTCTTTTAAATTCAACATCCACTTCAGAGCTGCGTGATCAGTTACTAAAATGAACGGATGCCCATATATGTAACATCTAAACTGTTTGGTTGCAAAAATAACCGCTGCCAGCTCCTTCTCTGTCACACTATAATTAATTTCGGCTTTATTGAGTTGCCTCGAGCAATAGGCTATAGGCCTCTCGTGTCCATCATATTCTTGTGACAACACAGAACCAATGGCTGTCCTTGACGCATCGCTAGTCACAATAAAGACTTTAGAGAAGTCCGGGTACGCTAACAGAGGTTCGGTGCTGAGTATTTCCTTCAGCGTCTCGAACGCTTCTTGCTGAGCGACTCCCCACACAAAAGCTGTGTTTTTACGTGTTAAAGCAGTTAACGGACGTGCTATTTCTGCAAAATTAGGGACATGCCTCCGATAGTACGAAGCCAACCCTACAAAAGATCGTATGTCTTTAACACTCGTAGGTACTGGATATTCTCTTATTGCTTTAATTTTATTAGGATCTGGTTTTAACCCATCACTAGTAACAATGTGTCCCAAGTATTCTACTTGATCCACAGCAAACTGGCATTTTTCCGGTTGAATTTTGAAATTAGCTCCTTCCAATCTTTGGAATACTTGCTCTAGCTTCTGAGCATGTGAGCGTATATCTGGCGTAAATAAAATCAAATCATCAAGGTACGCAAGAACGTCTATTCCCTTCAAACCCATAAGAATAGAGTCCATGCAACGAGAGTACGTTGCAGGGGCGTTACATAAACCAAAACAGAGTTTATTGAAATGAAAATGGCCACTTTCGGTGCTGAAAGCAGTCTTTTCTCGGTCTTTTTCGGCTATCTCTATCTGCAGATACCCACTGGCCATATCTAAAACTGAAAATACCTTACTCTGGCCTAACGAATCTAAAATATCAGTAATATTTGGAATCTGGTACGCATCTATCTTCGTCTGCGCGTTCAGGGTCCTCAAGTCGACACACAAGCGCCATTTTGGTTTGCCATCACGTGACTTCTTAGGTACCATTACAATGGGACTATTGTAAGGTGAATTACTCTCGGATATGATACCCTTTTTCAACATATCTCTTACTTGCTCTTCCACTATCGGCTTTAGTGCATGTGGAACTCTATACGGCCTTTTTCTAAACGGTTTTGCATCACCTGTATCTATCTCGTGCTTTATCTTACTTGTGCAGCCTATTTCCATACTGCCTTCTTTATAAAATAAGTGCTTATATTTACTCAATACTCCGGCTATGATTTCATTGTCTTCCTGGCCCAAATGGCTCAATTTCTCTACTAGGTAATCATTAAATTGTTCAGAGGCATTTTCCTCTTCCTCAGATAACTCTGTATCGTCTACTTGCAAGATACCATTTACGAAACCTTCCTCGGAGATTGGCTCAATTTCTCCTAATCTAGTGCCTTTATTCAATACAATCTCTTCCTCTGAGAGATTCACTATACTAACTGGAATTGTATACATCTTATTTAACTTCACATACATCTGCTGGGACGGATTTTCTAAGTTATTCTCAGCGCAAAATTTCTGTTTGCCAAGGAACTGCGCATGATCCTTCCCAAGGCGTCCTTGGTTCGAGCTCTCTCCTACGGGGTTGAGAGGCTGAACCGCTTGTGTCCCACAAGAACACCTTTGTGCGATCGTCTCGCCCATTAACTTTTCTGTTCCTGACGCGGACCACCGCCCACTGGAAGACTGAGTACTGGGATGCCATTCGTCCTCCGGAATTTCACGAGGCTCTGAGGGAACACATTGGGGACTTTCTGTCGACAGGGAGCAATTCCCCGGGGTACCAAAAGGATCCTTACACAATTTCACAATGGCGCGTGGTGAATATAAACCTGGTAGTAGGGCCTCTACCGGTTCGAACACTGCACAAGGGGAATCTGCAGGGATGTTGCGCCCAACAACCCTAGCACGGACTATCGTCCCAACAAATGGAGAGCATGCAACCATTTCCGTTAGGATGACCGATGCAAACCAACCTGGAAAGTTATCCAGACCAGGTTCCTCGGGCTCAGTGCGGCCATCTGTAGGGTCCAATGCCTGAAGCGGGGTGATCAATCCCTGAGCAGGGGGTTCCCTACAGCCCATTCCATCTCGCTCGTCGACAGGCGAGACAGCACCCAGCGAGCTACATATCAGAGGAATCCGCTGGCCTCCCACCAAGAGGCAGTTCGTTTGCAAGTCTAGTTGCGCTCCAACCTTTCTCAGGAAGTCGACACCCAGTAATCCGTCTCCAGGGGAACTCAAGTCACTCACTAAAAATTCATGTTCATAGGACCTCCCGTTAATATAAAACGTGACTTTCTGTACACCGTCCAGCTCTAAATCTGTTCCAGTTATACCCCTAGCCGTTATACTATTTTTTTCAAGTCGTGCGGAACTTACTGTCGGTTTTAACAATGACACAGCGGCTCCGGTATCCGCTAACAGCTTACGCCTCGTTCCCTCTATTTCTACTTCTAGCAGCAGTCCCGTCGCCGGACTAATCGCTGCTGGCACGACTTCTTGTTTCGGCTCTACTTCGGGAAGACCGACGGGGTTGTTTTGGTCCCCCCTACCCCGTTTAAACCTTGGCGCCCCTCTCGCCTTTTCTTACAATATTTAGCTATATGCCCTAACTCCCGACAGTTATAACATTGGTAACCCCTACGACCACTCGCGCTCCGGTAACCGTCGTTACCCCCTCGCGCTCCTTGCGCGGGACTCGATCCTTTGGGACCAGGATCACGTGAAAGCCATCCTTGCTGTGCATTACTGCCACTAGCACTTCTTTCACTCCAGTTATTCCTATAACCTTGTCTATTAGTACTATTATTATTGTTGCCCCAATGTCCTCGTCCTGCTGACCTAGGACCACCACCACCTTTATTTTGCGACTGTACGCCTCGACTTTCATTACTAAATACCTGCGCGTGAGCCTGACTGCGCGTTTTATCTATTTCTGTTTCTGCCTGGGCTGCCATGGTGGCTATTTTTATCGCTTTATCCATAGTCTCGGGCATCTGATACTTTACTTGCAACCCAGGGTTCCCTTTTAACCCGTTAATAAAACTAGCCAGTAATCGTTTCTCGGCTTCTTCATTAATTGCCCTTTGTTCAGTCTCGTCATCGACTGTTCTAATAGTTTGCCTACTTAAACGACGCAGACGGTCAGCAAAGTCTGCAATCGACTCATCCCTTCCCTGTGTCGCTGCCTGCAACTGCGAGTAATAGAAAAAATCTGTGTGCTGCTCTTTAAATCGTTCCTTAAATATCTCTTTCAACCTCGTGAACGTAATTTCCGTTTGCAATTCGGGGTGTGTATCAACAAATGTCTGAGCAGCTCCTAACACCTTCATAATAACTAATCGCACTTTATCTTTATCAGTTAAATTACCCAACTCGGCTGCAGTCTCTATATTTCTCAAAAAATTCGCAACCGGTCTACCGCTTTTTGGATCCCATCCTTGTATCCATCCAGCCACAGCTAGATCCTTCACCCTAGTTTCTTGTGCTTGCGCTGGTGCCTGTGCCATGGCGCTTATTCTAATGTACGTTAATTTCTTGACTGTTTCAGTTGATACCAACTCTGGAACACCGGGTCATGTATCTGGAGATACTCCGAGAGAGGACTTGCCGGTGGTGCGGCCGGCTTGAGCGGGTGTCCTTTCCGCTCCACGTAACGCTGCCGTTTGTTGCGTGGCGGAGAATGGCCCCGTATTGGCCGGTTCCCCTTGCGGACTGCGAGCCGGACACCACCTTCAGCTTCCGTGTGATGTCCGCGGAGGGAACTCGTCAATACGCTGCGGAAAATGAGCGGGCCACCCGGTGCGGGGCGAATCCCCGCCGCCAGTAAGGCAGCAGAGAAGAAAAAAAAAATATAAATAAATAAATAAATAAAAATAATTAAATTTAAACTAATCTCAATGGTCTCTTTATTTACTGATGTAAAAATGAAACCCGCATATCCTCACTCCTCGAATTAGTAGTACTATACATAGGCAAATAGTCTGTCCTCTCTATCTCCAGAGTGTCATAATCATGTGTGGGTGGTATATATCTAATAACAATTCTCACTTCTAATTCAAAAATTACAGCTAAACCTTCTCCGTGTTCGTATTTATAAATCTTCTGGATGGGAACTTTAAAGTGTTTAGGACGACCCTCGAATGCAATATCTAACCTGGACTCAGCTATAAGTCCTCTAAATTTATGTTCGTGCTCCTGTATCCTAGATATATCTATATCCGTATACTTCTTGAAAAATCTTTCCACTAATTCCTTGGCATACTTAGTGGATCCATGCAAGGCTAACGTATTCGACACAGTAAGTACTCTCACTAAGAGAAGTGTAAACTCTTTATCACAGGGATCTTGACGTTTCCAACAACACAACGCCATAAAAATGCTTTATTTCTATTATTCTTGGAGCACCTATACTTATTTTGTATTACATTATACTATCTATTTTACTCGTGTTCACTAAGAACTACAACGTAGGCCACGAAAATTATTCTTAACTACGCCTATTCAATGTTTCAATTTACGTTATTGTTACTACAGTAGGCTACAAAATATTTTATCTTCTGTACTCCTCTAAGCTTAGGTTCGTGGAGATTAACGATAGTTTCAACTAAAAATTAATCCCTAAAACGCTGCCACCAGTTGTCATGCCTGAGGAAAGGGACAGGAATTTAGCCGAGCGCCCCTGATTGCCTTAACCCCTAGGAATGATCGGGTAAATGTAGATTAATCTTCCCCGTTATCACAAGTACAATATTTATTAACTACAAACATAAAATAACACACGTTTAAAATATAAATGAATAAAAGACAAATAAAACAGATTTCTTCTGAAATCATTGCTTGAGTTAATTCTACTCGTACAAACTGTTAATATTCTTTAAAGCTTAAACTCTTACAAAGTAACTATATTCTTCCTATAATAATATGAGTATAATATTTATTTAGCTACTCGCGAGGGCAGTCAGACTGAGCTAACAGTTATTTACTCACACATAAAGATAAGCAATCTGTCCATCTCGGTTCTGAGTTTAGGTACAGACGTATCTTCTGTCCCGGGGTGATATCTCTGCTTCTTATCTTCTTCCCCACCGGTGCCTATACTGTCGGTCTCTGATGATAGCTCTCGATCGTACTCTATTATCAAGTCATCTCAGCAGGGGTTTATATACTAATCTGTACATCCGGTCCGCGGGGTCAGCGGATATTATCATGGTCATCAGAGCGACAATTTCTTACAGTCGTCATAACAAAGGAATGTTAATTGGCAATTAAATGTTAGCCAGTCTGACCCTCAGTTATGCATCATCAATTAAAACAAAATTTAATGCGTGTTGACATACATAAAACTAATTAAATCACACTTGTTTCCAATGAACTTGCTACATTGTAGGATGTGTGTGGGCGATTATACAAGGAATACAATTTTTATAATATTTAATTAGCACACACTTGCTCTTATCTTCCTGTCACATACAGGATGCGACTTCCTCTCTCCAACAGACTGGGTGCTTATCTGTATAAAAATTACCTTCACGATTTCATACTACAATTAATAAATACCAATAATTATCCAAATCAATATGAAATAATAAACCAATAAAATCAATAAAATTACACATGATACTACTCCTTAAAATGTCTCGTGACATTACACTGGCTTGCTTTCAAGTCAAGCAAGTTAAAAGCTGTGACTGGTTGCAGAATTTCAAAGGGGCAGGCAAGCTAAAATCAGAATATGTACACCTCTAATCGAGACCCTGTTTCGTCTCTACTCTTCGGCATTTCGTGTGGTAGTGGGAAAATTTGTATGTCACGCAGTTACGACCAAAAGCGTTTTTCAATTTTCTACCAATAAAATTCATACTATAATCCAGATGTATGACTTTTATTTCATGGACATGAAATACATGTTTTAACATTTTTATGAATGTTTATAATACTCATGACAAATTTAATGTAAGTACGTACACCAGCTTTAATTTTCTAGACTAGTAGGCTATCCTACTTAGGCTATATATGTTGACTGTTATAAGATAAGTTATGTCTTAATGCAGGTTAGATTTCTAATGTGTTAAATACTGAGCATAAGTGGAAATTGTAATTTAAAAGCAAAAAGTGAAAGAAAAATCCGGGCACTTTGTGTGCCGATTTTAGTACAGATCAGAACAATCGAGCAAATCTATATAAAAGTGCGATTACATAAATGAAACATCTTTGGTTTTTTGCAAACAACTAGGCTTACGTCTGACTGGAATAGCAACTAAAATTGAATTCGATGAATATTAAAAGAAAATACAAAGTATAGTTTTGTGTAAATGCTTTAAGAAATAAGTACTTTGTTTAAGAACTACCATGGGTCTAATAGACAAGATAAATTTCTAACGGTTTAATGAGTTATAGGGTTACCTAATTCTTCACTCATGGATTAAGTCCGAAACTTCGTCAGATATTAATAAAATTAGAATATACGAGAAGGAATAAGTGGGATAACTAGAATATTAACAGAACTAATTTATAACAAATTCCCCACGTCCACAATATACCTATTATTTGTTTAAACATCTAAAGCCGTAAAAATACACATTCAAAAATGTCCAAAGTTTATTTTGGAGGGAAAAAATATTTAAAATCTGAACTTTTTTGAAATTTTTCCGGCGGTTATAGACTAAAAGCTATAAGTTTCCCAAATTTGAAGTTTCAAGCTCATCTAGAAGTGAGTACACATCAATGTTAATATTTACTAAATCTCCAAATACAAGAGCCCTATTTTACCTAGGTATGCTAGGGCTATAGTTTCAGAATAAGTATGTTATAATTATGACATGCAGAAAATGTTAAAATGTGGCAGTAAACAGTAAACAAAAGTGAACATAAACACAAAACGTTACAAAGTTACATTAAAAAAAAGTTCATAGAAATTGTTGTCAATGTTAATAAGTCCATGATCTAGACCTGTGTTCTTCAACCGGTGGGTCGCGACCCACCAGTGGGTTACTAAACATTTTCAGTTTGGTCACAGAGCTTTGAACTGAAAGTGTAAAAACAAACACATGTGTGCAGGTGCAAGCATTGGCGATTATTGGGAATTCGCCAAATTACGTATATAGAAATATATACATATATATGTGTATATGTATATTTGTATATGTATATTTGTATATGTATATATTAACACACACACACACACACACATATATATATATATATATATATATATATATATACGGTTCTGATCCTCCTTTGGTTTCTATTAATAATATCCTCCAAACCATTATTTGGGAGGTGTCTTGGAAAATTACTTTTAAGTCATTTGAGTCGCAAGTGAAAAAAAGATTGAAGACCACAAATCTAGACTGTCTTAGATGTGAATGACATCACGGATATCCTGACAGTTTTTACATACTTATGGGGAAGCTAGAAACACTCAATTTTACACAATTATGGCTGTAGTATGTGCCAATATTCCTTCCTAATTGTGCTAATCTGTACTATAAATGTGTCAAAAATTACATAATGTGAGGAATATATACAACATTTTCTTAGCATCAAAAAAGTCATAGGACAAAACTTATAGATCTCTCAAAATATGTCACTGCTGGTGCAATCGGTTTTTTATACGATTTTCCGTATAGTTACTATAAGCCTCCAGAGACCTTAATGTTGCGTCCGCCATTTTGAATGTTTTTCGGGGGTAAGCAATTAAAGGTATGAAAATTTGGGAATATTTCCGTCCGTTACAGGCTACAAGCTATAAGTATGCCAATGTCAAGTTTCTGGCTCATCTGAAAGGGGGCAAACAATTATGTAAATCGGTGAGATAGTCACGCGGCTTTGTAGCATAATGATGATTCTATTTTTAAACCATTAATTGAGCGTTACTCCGGTACTGGTCAACCGATTTGGCCCAAAGTCAATAGGCATGAAGATCTGATAAAGCCTATTCGAGTTATCGCGCGTACAGACACAAGGCCGGACAGACAGACAGACAGACAGACGGAGAGACATTTTTCCCGTCCACCATGTAACCTTAGAAAGTACCACACTGGCACTTGGTGATTAAATCTGAAAGGCTAGCTTTAATTTAAAACAATTTTTATTATCTTTGGTCAAACAACATTGAAAAACTCTTTAGTAAAAAAATCGATAGTAGGCCTATTACAAATAATTCTAAGCACCAAACAGCTATAGGCTACTAATAAAAGTAGATTATACGGGCTTTGTATTGTTGTATAGTTGATAACCAGGCAAATTGTACATAAGCCGTATTCAATTTGTTCACCAATAATCCCCCCTGTAACAAGTACACTGGTTTTTCATGTAGATCGTCATCGAAACATCAAGGCTACGTCATAATCATTAAGATGTAGGAAGACCTTCCCCGTGGCGTAGAAGGAATGATTCCTTAAAGTGATCTATGGATAATCATGATACTATGACATCTTATAGATCCATGGACAATATGAAGTAAAAATAGTTTCAGTATTCCATTAAATGGTTTTCAGAAGGACGTAATCATGTTTCAAATTGATAAAAGATCTGAAATTAGAAACATGTAGTTAACAACACTGTAAAGGCAGCTAACAATTTTTCATAAAAAATAACCTCAAAATTCAATACCAAAAGCCTGTCAAGCGACCGATATTTGGGCTACAGATGTCGCCAATTAAATAAATGAGTAAGGCAGTGAAGCAATGAGTGTAAATTGCCAAAGTTAAGTTATGCACATCGCATCATTACAAAGGGAACATTAGTATTTTTGCCGTGACGTGTACATGTATAATTTTCATACAGGCTATTAGTAAGAGCGAAATAAAATAAGACTTAATTCAACAGAACATGACTTAACTTCAATATTATGTGTCCAAAACAATAGACACCAATAAATTAATGATTTCTAAGTATTCTCTTACAAATGAATCTTCCAAACGGTTTAGTATGAAATCCGGTTGCAAATCTAGCCCGGATTTTCTTTAGAAGACTGTGCAGGTCTACTTTCACAATTAAATTGGCCTATAACGCATAGTCTTCCATGGCTATAATACAATAAATCTCCTGAAAATTTCCCTAATGTTAGTCATTATGAATAAATTTAACAGATACGGCCTCTTAAGGCTAGAATCAAACGATTGTTATCAATATGATGGCACCCTTCCTTACTGGCTGCAACGAGTTCAGTTGTTTGCTCTACTGCATTACCAGAGCCTGCGAACGTGGACGCGAAGGATAGGATTTTCTGTTATTCCTTTCAACTTAAATGCAGTATTCAATATTATAAATTTCACGTTATTTTTCGGCCACATTGTGAAGGAATAACAGACGTTAGGCTCCGTTATCCCTGCTGTGTATTAAACATAGCAGCGATTCACCAAAGACCAGTTCTCTCTTAACCAAATGCCAAAATTGACTTATCCGGCAACCTCTGAGACGGAATTCCTAATACGACTAAAACAGTGAAGGAAGAAAAATATTGCACGGTATAGTATTAATAATAAAATTCTTCAGTGAAAACTTATTAAATTTCAAGCTCCCTTAAAATTTAGTAACTTGAGAATTGAGAAGCCGGTTGCTATAAGTAGACCACGAATTTTAGGGTAGAGGGAAAATAGTAAGCGGACGCGGTATTTATCAAATTACAACTATTTTGTTTGGAGCTGAGATCTGGTCTTTGGTCCTATGAACATGTTTATTTATATTTTCTACTTCACACTCAAATAAACATAACAGTGATTTTTCAAATAACGTAGCGTAGAAAACAGTTTCCTTCTTACGCAGTCATCCCCAGCGTTGTCTCCTTCAGTTGTAGACCCCATAGCATCTGTGTTACCATTCCCATTAGTCCTTGTGAGGAAGATCCAGACAATTATTTGTTCCTGAAGAAATGAGAATTTCATTGTTATATTATTTTTAAAATGGCATACACTTGCATATAGTATAAAGACGGGATATCAACTCTGTAAAGAATTTCTTATTCTTTTTAGATTGAGATGCATAATACAGATCTTAGGAGTAGGCGTATATACACTTACTAGACAGTATTGATATTTTATAGACCTATGCTAGATCTTTGCTATTGATCTTTCATGGAATACAGTACATTCATAATAAGCAATACCTTTCCCCGATGACATTAATTATTCCTGTGATCACTGTTTCCATTCTCCTCTTCTATTTCAGAAATCTGAAACCGTAGACCTATAAGGTTCTTATCTGTAATGTTTTTAAAATTTGATCACATAAAATTTCCTTTTATTTATCCAAAATATGTATTCTGTTTCCGTGGATACTGTTGTGAAAATATTTCGAATTGTTAACCTTCAGATCTAGATTTAAATTATCGACCCAGAACTTTTTGCTTTGAATAAAGCTGTGCTGATAGAATTAACGGCTATTTATTACCTATCTCGTGGTAGTAGATAGAGTGGAATGTTTTTATTTTGGTCCCTTCATTTCTGGAAAGTTTGATGGACCTTAGGACCGAGTTCTGATAATTCCATATTTCGTACTGGATGTTTCGTATTTTTGAAACACTGATTAATCCCATCTATTCCTGCCAACCCAATGGGACAGTTAGCTTCTGCGATAAAGATTTTAAACGATTGTTATATGAAAATATGGTTTTGTAGGCCTGCAGTGACCAGTACAATTTGTTGTATAGATTTATTTTATCCATTATCACTGTAATAATAATATTTTTCATAATTACCATGAAATATAAGTATTATCCCAACTTCTCCAATATTGTGCATTTGTTTTGAGAATTCAAGCAACCTACCTTTCTTAGATTATTTAAATAAATTTAAAATAATAATTAGTTTCGTCATAACTCCGCTTCAGGAAGTTCAACATGAAGCAAAATTAAAAATTTATTAAAACAGACATAGGCTAATGGCAAGAAAAGTTTAAGAATGTTTCACATCACTCTCTACGAAGAAAATAGACTTAAACATGAAATTCAGTTTTCTTGAGACTTTGCCTCTTTCGATTGCTT
Organism: Ectobius pallidus; assembly: GCA_964059195.1. Classification (NCBI taxonomy): domain Eukaryota; kingdom Metazoa; phylum Arthropoda; class Insecta; order Blattodea; family Ectobiidae; genus Ectobius; species Ectobius pallidus. The sequence goes on from CAXKWD010000125.1 coordinate 92,226, forward strand.
TTAAAACAGACGTTAGATTATGTTTCAGAAATCAGACTACAAGAATGAATGGGATTTTACTGATGCTATTGGACTTTTCCCGTGAAAAACATTACCATCCCACAGTTCTCTAACAATCTGTGACGCTGAATTCAAATATGTAACCCATTCAAAAGCACTCCCAGATGTTCTGTTATTACAACAGAATATATCTATAAAATTATGTCTGCTTTAAAAACCTAAAATTTTCGAAATTTTAACTTTTAAAGAGCTTGAATGATGTAACTTCAATCAATGTTTTATTTCATTACTGATAAAGCGGACTACGACCGCCGGCATGGTCTTGTGGTTAGCGTCGCTGACTACAGATCCGTCGGCCCGGGTTCTATCCCGGTATCTCCAGGTAGAGAGGTCTTGAACGGGGTGCACAGAGTCTCGTGGTTCAAATTGAGGAGTAGCGGCTCCGGTCATGGAAGCCACCATTCACGCCGTGGGCGTCGGCATGCTGACCACTTGCCCCCAATTCTGCCATCTGCCTATGGTAGATGACGCTGCGGTCGGGTGGTAGGCCTAGCCACTTCAGGGATGTAGCGCCACGGAGTTCAGTTTAGTATAAAGGGGGCTGCTGTTTGAATGTTCCCGATGATCATCACTCAGACAAAACAAAATTTTTTGTTTCCAAAAGAATGGAGATTATGATTCACCTGAATGGATTTAAAAATAAATGATTTAGCGTTAATGTACTTGTAGCGTTAATGTACTTGTCTGCTATGTAAATGCTTTCTCGTAGATTGTCATCAATTTAGAACTGCAAGCTTTATGAGGTGTTTAGTTTTTGGCGAAAGTCTGGAAAATTAGTTTTTTTCCACGATTAAAAAAATGCTCCATGAAATTTAATAAGACATTGTATTAGATTTATTCCACGCTCTTCGCTCTTCTGTCGGTCATTTAAATGAGATCATTTCTCATCCGGGGAGGCCCTTTGTGTCCTTGTCTGGAAAAAGTAAATATGGATGTGGTCTACCGAAATTCCTCTTACCCGGGAGGTGTGGGCCGCATTAACGTATGAAAGAAAAATTGGTGACTTTGAAATATAATATTTGATTAATAAAAATGATTAATTTACAAATTTTTTATAATCTTCGTAAGAAATTTACTAAGAGGAAAGAAAGGATTTAGTAGATTATATGATAATAAAAATATGAAATAATTTTGCTAACTCTTTTTTGTGGTGTAATGGATAGCATCGGGACAAGTAAAAAAGACGTTACAAGTTTTAATTCATCTTCAACACTCAACAGTTTAAAAAAATGTAATATAAACACTCACATGGCTTTGTCTGCCCTTCATATTACAATATGGAGAAAATGGTTAAAATGTAGGAATAAGATTTCATTTGTCTAAGCTTCGTTTAGAACCGTACTGCCGTATTTGCGAGGTTAGGCTTAAAACTTGCATTCTTCGGTGAAATAGTTAAAACTATTCTTTAGAAAATTTTACGAAAAATGTTTAGCCCATAGTAGGCCATATGCAGTTTGTGTACAACTTTTAAATAAACTCTTTACGCCAGTTTCCGGGAAAAGTGCAAAAGGAAATGTAAAGGTAAGAATATCACCCTTTGATTCACATCTCCTTATTACGTGTGACGCAACGGTAGCCTATCATAATGACACTCATTTCGAAATTGTTTTTCATTTCTACATCGATGTGATATCGATTATTATCGAACACGAAACGATCTTGAGACCTTTAGAGTAGGATCTTGAAACTAGGTAATAAATAGCTTGTGTTTAAAGCAAAATGAATTCTGTTCGTGTTGTAAAATCCGATTGTTTAAAGAAATCATCCATAAGGTAGCTTCAATTTGACCGACGCCATGACCTGCCACAGCCTGCCTCTGTCGTAGAAGACTAGAACTACGTCAATCAGCTGACGCGTTGGGTGTTGCTCGTTTCATAAACATACTCGTATCTTAATAAATGCCATAATATACTATTACAGTATACGATAGTTAGTTTTCTAGCTACGCAGGGTCGAAAATAACTATGATGCGGATTGAGGAAGTAAAATTCTGAATGATTTGTATAGAGCATAAAGCTTTTCCACTGGAACTCACTACTGCTATATTTTTTTACCTGTTGGAGCGCTTTCAAACGCGTGGAGCAGCCATCTTCAGCGATTGACTCCCATGATGTCTTCGTTGTGGTTGGGTAGACTTTTTTAGATGCCTGTGTCGTAGAGCGCGTGCGATTTGAACTGTAATTGTTCGTTTAGGATGTTGGTGTTGTCTTGTGCGGTGTGTTTGTATATTTCATATTGTTGGAGTGTGTTGAGTGTGAGACATTTGTGGTTAATGTGTAGGATTTCCATGTCTCTATTGCTGTGTTTATTATATGGTTTGCATAGGCAGAGTCTATGCTTTGTTTGAGAGCTCGTATGTGTTCTGTGTATCGTGTTTTGAAACTTCGGCCTGTTTGTCCTATGTAGAATTTTGGTCAGTCATTGCAATTTAGTTTGTAGACTCCTGGGTTACTGTATTTATTTCTGTGCTGTTTGTTGTCTGTGGGCTGTATTTTGTTCTTCGTTCTGAATGCTATTTTGTATCCTTGTTTTCTGAACTGTTGGGCGATTTCCTGTGTATGTGTGTTGAAGTATGTGAGTGTGATGTGTTTGTCTTTTTTCTTGTCTGTGTTTCGGTCGTTTTTCTTAGCTCTGATTTTGTGTAGTTGTTATCAATGACTGTGTGGTCGTAGCCATTGGTAGCACCTAGGAGTTTTGTGGTGTTTAATTCTTCTTTGTGATCTTCAATGGATAGTAGTGTGTGCTCAAGTCTGTGGAGCATGGAGCGGAATGCAGCATGTTTGTGTTGTGTTGGATGATTGGAGCTGTTGTGTATCAGTGTGTCTGTCATTGTGGGTTTTCTGTATATTTTGAATTTACGTTTCTGTTTGTTATCTTTAGTGATAGTGAAATCTAAGAAATTGAGGGCCTTGTTTATTTCAAATTCTGCTGTCTATTGTATGTTTTTGTGGATTTTATTGATGTGGTGTAATAATTGTGTGCACTGTCTGGTATTTCCTCTGTATAGTATGATAATTTCATCTACGTATCTGTGCCAGTAGATTATTTTGTGTGTGGGTTTGTTGTTGTGGAGGATTTTGTTGCGTTCTATGTGTTGGAGGAATATCTCTCTTAGTATGCTGGATATGGGGGAACCCATGAGGAGGCCATCTGGTTGAGTGTAGTGCTTGTTCTCGAAGGTGAAGTAGTTCTGTTTTGTGATGGTTTCTAGGATGTTTACGATTTCTGTTATGTGTTGTTTCGTGCAGTGTGGTCTTTAGGATGTTCAAGGTTTCCGTGACTGGTATGTTTGTGTATAGGTTGGTGATGTCGAAAGATGCTAGAGTTGAGTTGTGTGGGATTTCTGTCTTTTATTTTCTTTACTAGATCATTACTGTTCTTTAGTTGTGTTTGTGTGTTGAGTTCTATGTTCTGTCTGATTATCTTGTCCATGTATTTGGCTAGTTTGTATGCTGGGGCTTGGGTGTAGTTGACGATTGGTCATATTGACATCATGAGAATCAGTTGCTGAAGATGGCCGCTCCACGCGGTTGAAAGCGCTCCAACAGGTAATAAAATGCCACAGTAGTGATTTCCACTGGTAATAAATAATTAAGATTTACATCACTACAGAATGGACAAAACCCAAGTAGAATTCTGATGTAAAAGACTCAACATATCCCAAGTTCCCTTCATATTGTGACTTATTGTAAGTGGCCGTTTTGCATGGGTTGTCTAGATTTCGTATTATTTGCAAAGCAAGATGTAACACTTGAATATTTGCATGGTAAGAGTAGTTTATAACTATTTCTTAGACAATTTATAGGCCTGCGAAAAGTGATTCGAATAAAGGTTTATCTCTCAGTAGTCAAGGAGTAATTTGTGTAGAAAATTAAAACAATATCTTTAGAGCTGTCCTCGAAATGTGAAATTTTCATCATTTAAAATGATACTTATATCAAATTATAAAATTTCGTTTTTATGCTGCTTTTTAATTTTGAGCATAGTAGCAGTCATTGCTGGAGAAATCCCAGCAGATCTGCTGTTAGAGGAAAAAGTAAACGCTTACAAGATACGAAAACACCTTCCTTCTCGGAACTAAATCAACACATTTACGAAAGGCATAACCGACAGAACTAATGAAGTAGCTTAGAAGCGAAACTGTACATGCGTGGGAACGACGCTTGAAAGATGCCCAAAAGGGCCTCCTAACAGAGGACTAATTCCCTAGCGTCCGCAGACGACTTTGTCAAAAATGAATCGTTCCTGATTTCTCAACATCCCAGTTCTGTTCGGCACATGGCTACTTCACAGCAAACCTATTTAGGTTGTGAAGGCTATTGTGAAGACTGTAAGGCTGATACAATGCACCTCGCCCCCTATACATGCGTGAGATATAGGGAAGCACGTATTAGCCTAAGAGAGGTAGCCAAACAAGCAGGCGAAGTAAGGCCACCAGAACTTAGTATTTGGACGACAAAGGGAGCTAACACTGCTTTCAGAACATTCACACGCCACGTGATAGAAAGCAAGAAAGAACAAGAACAAGATTATGCTTAAAGACACACCGAATTTGAGACGAATACACCTTGGGGGAATGCTCAGATCCCCTGGGGTCCTACCGAGGAAGACGGATTTGGTAGATTGCCCAAGACTTGCCTCGGAAGCTGCAGGATAGCCCCGCAGAAATCGATCTGAGTGAGGTTTTACGCGGGGTTTCCCTCACACTATAAGGTGAGTTCCAGATCGGGGACACGCCCCCGGCAACAACAGACAGATGCACAAGAGTAAAATTAAATTAATAAAATGCCAAAGACAATTCATCAAACATTTTCCCTGGGTTCTATGATCAAGAGAAAGTGACGCGACGATCTTAGAACAAATGCGAAATCGGTTGTTGGACCGGAGATAGCTCAGGTACTCCGGGGGTGGAAGGCGGGACCAAAAAAATACAGTTCACACACAGACACACAGACTGATTTTGTCTTCAATCTATCTAAAACGTGAAACAATTATGAAATGTAAACACTGAATTGTTTAATGACTAGAGCGTACTGTAATTTAAGCCTTCCATGTCCTTGTATAGTCGAAATAGACATATGTGATCCAATCATAATCCTTCTCCCGATAGGTCGTGGTCCTGTGAGCCAGTAAGGTACACAATAGTTCTTACACCGGGAGTGGTAAAAGTGTATGAGTTCCCTTATTTCATAAAAATACTTAATGGAACTATGGAGCAAAACAATGTTCATCTAAATGTTTCCTTCACTCTGTGGTTGTAATGTGTTGTACGGTTAAATAATTCCTTTATTGCAACCAATGGTCATAGTATGATGAATGGAACTCTGGTGGAATAATATATGGCAGGGGAAAGAGGAGCATCCGGAGAAAACATGCCTCCACCCCATTTTGTCCACCACAAATTCCACATGGATCCACCGAAATTCGATCCGCGGTGGAAGGCGAGCTATCTAACCACTCAGCCATGGGGCGGCCTGTATGGCTAAACAATATGCTATTATACCCATAAAGGATATACTCTTCTATTAGGGGCTCGTTTCGCAAACATACGTTCTTTTAAACTTCTGTCATAGATCTTAATAATTATAGTAAACCAAACCATTAGCGTCAATAATTTGTTGGCCTAAAACGTTATCTTGTAAATGAACCCTTACGAAATGCCTTTAAAAACATGTAGCCTACTTCACACCCTACTCACGTTATTCGTTCGGCGACTGTATCTTGATAGTTACATTTAGTGTATATTAACATTAGCTAGCCGTATAAGAGATAATTAATTTCTGTTATGGTATATAGCCTACATATAACAAAAATACACCTTTTGTTTAATACAGTAGTCTAATGCAACTGTCCTGTACAGTTTCGGCTTTTTAATTCAGAAACAAAAATTGTTATCAATATGATAGCACCCTTCCTTCTTGGCTGCAGTTGAGTTCAATATATTTGCTCAACTGCATTACCAGAGCCTGCGAACGTGGACGCGAAGGATAAGATTTGCTGTTATTCCTTTCAACTTGAATGCAACATTTAGGATTTCAAATTGTTTCGCAGTCAATGTCAGTTAAACAGGAATAACAGATTTCGGGCTCCGTTATCACTGCTGTGTATTAAACAAAACAGCGATTCACCATAGACCAGTTCCCATTCAAACAATATTTAAAAATGCTTTATCCGGCAACCTCTGAGAAGGTTTTCTTATAAATCAATAAAATAGTGAAAAAAGAATGACATGCAAAATATGATCATATTATAGTCGAAATATTTAAAGCATTCTTCAGTCAAAACGCCATTAATTTAAAATTACCTGAACTTGAAGGCTGAGAGGCATTGTATTAATTGTAGACCACGAAAGTAAAGGGAGAGGGAAAGTAGTAAACGGATGGGGTAATGTCAATCAAATCACAATAGTTTAGTTTGGAGCTGAGATCTGGCCTGTGGTCCTATGAACATGTTTATTTATATTTTCTACTTAACGCTCAAATGAATATTACAGCGATTTTCAAAAAACGTAGCGTAGAAAACACCTTCCTTCTTACGCAGTCGTCTCCAGCGTTGTCTCCTTCAATAATTGTAGATCCCATAGCATCTATGTTACCATTCCCATTAATCCTCCTGAAGAAGGTCGAGACAACGATAGTGTATCCTAAAGAAATGCATTGTTATATTAGTGTTAAAGTAGGTTACACTTGCATATAGTATAAAGACGGGATATCAACTCAGTAAAAAATATCTTTGCACGAAATTCTTATTCTTTTAGATTCTGATGCATGATAATACAGGTTTTAGGAGTAGGCGTATGTACACCTACTAGGCAGTAATGATATTTTGCAGGTCTATGTTAAACCTTTGCTATTGAGCTTTCATGAAAACAGTACTTTCATAATAAGCAATACCTTTCTCTGATATTAATTACTCTCTGATCACTGTTTCCTTTCTCCTCTCGTATTCCAGGAATTCTCCTCTCCGTAAGCCTATTAAGGTTGTTATCTGTAGTGTTTTTAAATTTTGAATATAAAATTTCCTTCTATATACCCGAAAATATGCATTCTGTTTCCGTGTATACTGTTATGGAAACATTTCGGATTGTTTTACCTTCAGATAAAGATTTAAATTATAATTAAATTATAAACTCTGAACTTTACTTTAAGTAAAGCTGTGCCGATGGAATTATGGCCGTTCATTCCTATCTTACCATTCTTAGATAATTAAATTAATTTAAAATCAAAGTTGTTTTCGTCATAACTGCTCTGGGATTTACGCAAGTTCAACATGAAGGAAAACTAAGAAATGTGTTAAAACAGACATAATGGCAAGAAAAGTTAAAGAATGTTTCACGTCACACCCTATGAATACAATACATTAAATTTAGTTTTCATAAGACTTTACCACTCTTAATTCCTTTTAAAGAGACGTAAGATTTTGTTTCAGAAATCAGAGTACTTGAATGAATGTGTTTTTACTGTAGGACTTTTCCACAGTTCTCTGTGAAAGGCGCAAAAAAAGTATATACCTTATTAAAAAATAAGAAAATGACTCCCCATTTCGTCATATCTCCTGAAGATGGCTACATAATCCAAATGTAAAATTTCGCATTCACATGATTTTTAATTTTCAAGGTTTGCAGTGCCTAACACAAGGCTTCCTCCATTTATTGCAATTATGACACTGGATGAAGAAGTAAAATTCTGGCGAGACACACTTAACATGACATCGTATACCCTTGATATTGCTTCTTGTGTAAGTGGCCGTATTGTGGAGGTGTGCATTCAGTTGCCTAGGTTTTGTTCAGGACCGTATTGTTTTCAAAGCAAGACTTAAAACTTGAATTTTTGGATGAAATGAGTAAAGTAAACTAAAATAAAGTAAATTAAAGTGATCCCTATACAGGCCATGGAGGCCCAGAGGGGTCCAGGTTGAAGCTCCCAGATTTTGGACATTCGGCACATGAAGGTGATAAGGTTTTAAGCCTTACGCACCGGCCGCCTTTACCCCCAGGATTGTTCCTAGTACTCATTTCTGTTAGAGGCTGAGTCGACCCCAGGGCCATGGTGCCACCAGAAGGATTAGACCAATTGAAAAATCGGGAATCGAACCCGAAAGGTTTGTAGCGCAGTGCCTCAACCACTAAGCTACGGCGTACCTCGGATTAAATGAGTAGCTTATAATAATTATTCTTAGAAAATTTGTAGGTCTACAAAAATCCTTAAAATAAAGTAATTAATCACTTTCATATTTTCAGTGGTATAAATTATAATATTATGATGTATAGAATATATAGTGGTATATAGGCGGATATTTCTATACATTCTAATACTTAAAATAAAGGTTTTGTAAATCAGCTGTCTATGTGTAGTTTGTACAGAAAATAAAATATTTTTAGAGCAGTTTTCGAGAACAGCCAGAAGTGGAATTTTCTCGTGTAAAATAATGGGAGGAGATTTAAATGAAGTATAGACTATAATCCCATTATTATAACCTACTATTTTCACTTTGAACACATTGTTCAGGTACACACAAACACATACGCAAGAAATGTGAATTGCTGGTTCAATGTATCTCAAAACTTGATTTAATTGTAACAACCCGACATCCAATTAAGGACTGAAAACTATGTTCTCTGTCTATAGTGCTTATGATACGGGAAATCGTATAGTGCTTACAGATTATTTAACGAGAGATGGGTACTGAAACTTAGGCTTTTGACTATTGCAGTTGTAACAATTTTGACGCTCGTGAGTTGTGTTCAATGCCTCCAGATTGGCAAAAATTAATACACCTAAATATGCAACCGATCTGGGCCGGGATCGTACCTACGACCTTAGGCAGAGAAAGCTAATGCCACAAAGGTACTGTAGAAAGGTACATTTAAAACTCCGTTCTGCAGATAACCTACAACTATTAGATAGCCTAGAGTTGGGACTATAGTTGAGAGTGAGAAAGAAAGAGAGAGAGAGAGAGAGAGAGAGAGAGAGAGCGAGCGAGCGAGAGTGAGAGCGAGAGAGTGAGAGAGAAAGTGAGAGAGAGTGAGAGTTTATAAGGGGAGTAGAGTGGAACGAAATAGAGGTAAGAAAAGGAAGTTTCTACAATCACCAGTGACATCTACTACCTAAGTCATTAATTTCTCCATCGTAAGATAAGAAGCGGCATGACACGGCGATCCTTTCATCTCACGTAAATCCATTGCATGCTACCAGTCGACTGCAAGAACATATTAATTCACTAGAGATGTGGTGTAAAAAATGGAACATTTCTTTAAATGTTGATAAAACGCAAGCAGTCTGTTTTACATAATACACACTTAAAAGAGTTCCATTATTATCTATAAATAACACTCAATTTGAATATCAACCTCTAATAAAATATTTAGGATTAATATTAGATAGAAAATTAAACTGGAAAAAACATGTACAGATAACGAAAGAAAAGCAATTGGAAGGACAGTTCAACTATTCCCTCTGTTAAAATCTCCGGCAATAAATGTGATAAGAAAAGTAATGATTTATAGAACAATCATACTTCCTGTCATTACTTATGCAGCACCAGCATTTGCCTATATCAAAGAAAATCATATCAGACCTCTTCAAGTTGCCCAAAACAAGGCCTTAAGAATCATTCACGGATCTGACTGGTTTACAAAAAGATCGCTGATTCACGAATAATTAGAAGTTGAGTATTTGCCTGTTCTTTTAAAAGAAATTACAAGAAAATTTTACGACCGTCTTAATACCAACAAGAATCCCATTAGAATTTTTCTCCAATAACATTCTCATGTAATGTCCAACAGAGACAATAATCTGTGGTTCATGAAAGCTTATATATCTATAAGAATCCCATTGTTCGTCAGATTGGTGAATATGATGTAAATCTGTATAATAAACACAGGACTCCAAAAATGGATCTACAAGCATAAACTTCTTGTGATGGTACATATACATTCTTGAGTGATGAGTGTTTTATAATTCCCACTGTTTTATTTATATACATGTGTTAACTCCTTCAGATTCTACGTGAACATTCATGATTGATGATAGTGTTTTCTAATTTGCACTGTTTGATTATATTCCTCTAATTTGTAAGAGGAATAAGTTTACATTTATGTGTCATAGTTTAGTTCATATATTGTATAGTCAGGGATTTATACAAATCCGATACTATATCAATAAAGGATGAATATTTAAAAAAAGAAGCGACATAAGTAACTGATGACTTTGTTTTTATGTTAACAATCTTTGTGATTGCTTTAACTAGGAGCTTTCAGCGTACAGGGAATTTGATAACTTAAAATTTAAACAAAATTTAATACAGTATCGAAATTCTACATTTACTTATCTTTGTACACTTAATACTCACAGTACATTCGTATGGAGTGCTGTATTTTGAATATCTTCGTAGTAGGCCCACTCTGTAGTTTCTTTATTTTGCCTTTCCACCATGAGATATAAATTATGAAGCCGTTTATGCCACTTGAAGTTTTGGTATAAATTTTCTCTTGCCATTTCTTGAATTTGTGTCATATGCCTTATACATCCATGGAAACTATTATGGTGTATTGTTTATCCTTGTAAATGGTTAAGTAAATTATAAATGAGAAAATGGAGATTTGTCATACGCGATCTTAACTCTAGGTACCATGAACTTAAGGTTATTCAACCTACATTACTCTACACTAATAATCAAACCTCAGTCAGTCTTCGCATTGACTTGAATCTTTAACTCCTCGCAGCACAAAGTGCAACTACTTAAACTTACATTTTTTTATCGTTCAAAATGTCCCTTTTGGCTTTCATTTGCTTCACTTAGTTACTCAATGGCAATAGACAATTCCTAAGCAAGCTAAAGGAATGTTTTCTATTTTATGGAACCCGAAAGTTCATTGCAGCGCTTACCTGAGCCCGTCGTTCAACCCTATTCTGTACTAATTCCATCCAACCATGCCTCGCAATTCCGGCTTCCCTTGAATCTATCCTAATATTGTCTTCACACCTTCGTCTAGGTATTCCAAGTGGTCTTTTACCTTCCCTCCCGGTCTCATTTGCTTTGTATTTGCAAAAAAGAAAACATAGTCCAACCCCGAAATAATATATGTTCTTAAAACATCATGTTTTAATTAAATGTATTTATATATATATATATATATATATATATAATAAATATTATTATTTTATAATGTTTGATAATATATAAATATATAGGCATGACATATATAGGCATAATCTATAAAACCAAGGTGAATTACAGGAAGTTCAAATCGCTTTTGTTGGATCTCCAGCATACTTCAGAGCATATAAGAGCCTTCTGTCTCTACGAATGCCTTTACAGTAACCAGAAGGAACTGAGCTGGCTCTATCAATCGGTCTAAAATGAATTTTGGATCTGGCAGTTAGCCAATGATTTAAAAGTAGTTCAATACCTTAAAATTATTCTTGATTCACAATAATATGCAAAAACATAAACGAGCAAGATGGATCAAAGTCTGTCACTTCCGGCGGAGGTTCAATCATGTGTTACACTCAATCGTTCATCATAATGAGTAAAAGACCAATATCGAAACAAGTCTCTTGAGAGCAGGGCCACTTAAGGGGACCCGCAGCATCCGCAGATGGGGGGCCGAGCTCAAAAGGGCCTCTTCGTCGCCCTCTTTTAAAAAAATGTTAAAACAAGTAAAATTGGTTGAATATCCTGTTGAATTTATTATTTAAATATACCCGTCCAATTGTTGCTCTGTTAATGATTATTGGTTATTCTTGAAATCTGTCGCTATGTTTTGAGGCTATAGTTTGTATTTCAGAACTAACAACACAAGATTGCGAGAAGAAAAAACCAGGATATATTAACGTTCTAAAGGGAACTCAGAATCTTTCTTATTCAGTCTTTAAGTACTTCATGATGAAATTATTTTGTAACTTTATTTTAGTGACAATAGGCTACACTTTTGAGGTTTGTTTTGTAAAAATTATGTACTAGGAAACAAATAGATTAAAAAGTTTATTATATCTTTGCATTTTCTTGCTGCGTAAATCTACGTCAGTACAGTGAATGTCAATTTATAAAAATTTAATTGCGTTAGTAACTCTCATCTAGAATGTGAAATTAAACTATCGACGGATTTTACATTATAGCTGAGAGCTTAATAAATCTGTGATAAAAATGAGAGGGTCCCAATAGTAAATCTTGCAGAGGCCCCGAACTTCCTTAAACCAGCCTTGCTTGAGAATACTGTATTTCGATATCCTGAAACTTCGGAATAGTAATCTCAACTACGTAATCAATTGCATAATTAGTTAACCTTGATACATACTTGCTTATGTTTATTCAATGAATTTTCTCTTTGATTTATTTCGATTAATTTGATGACTAGCACTGGAATTATTTTGGTCTCTATTAAAAGCTTATTCATGGCTAGATCCATGCTTTCTATATTAAGAAGTTCAGCTTTCTGATTCACCTCCACCTCAGGGTGGAAAGCAATACTGTTTAGGGCTAAAAATTAAAAAAAAACTTTTTGGAATTTTCCTATGGTTTACAGCCTAAAATCTATATGTGTACCAAATTTCAAGTTTCTAGCTCATCTGGAAGTGGGCAAACATTAATGTCGGTGAGCGGAGCTGAGCCATTTTTCGGAGGTTTTTAGGTCTAAAAATTGGAAAAAATAAACTTTTTCGAATTTTCCTGTGGTTTACAGCCTAAAAGCTATATGTGTACCAAATTTCAAGTTTCTAGGTCATTTGGAAGTGGGCAAACATTAATGTCGGTGAACCGAGTCGAGCCCTTTCTCGGGGGGTTTTTAGAGCTAAAAATTGAAAAAATAAACTTTTTGGAATTTTCCTGTGGTTTTCAGCGTATAAGCTATATCTGTACAAAATTTCAAGTTTCTAGCTCATCTGGAAGTGGGCAAACATTTTTGTCGGTGAGCCGAGCCCTTTTTCGCGAGGTTTTTAGGGCTAAAATTAAAAAAATTAACTTTTTGTAATATCCCTGTGGTTTGCAGCCTAAAAGCTATATGTGTACCAAATTTCAAGTTTCTAGCTCATTTGGAAGTGGACAAAAATTAATGTCGGTGAGCCGAGCCAAGCCCTTTTTCGGGGGTTTTTAGAGCTAAAAAATAAAAAAAATAACTTTTTTGAATTTTCCTGTGGTTTACAGCCTAGAAGCTATACGTGTACCAAATTTCAAGTTTCTAGCTCTTCTGGAAGTGGGCAAACATTAATGTCAGTGAGGGAGTGAGTGAGTCAGTCAGTCAGCCTTGTGGCTTTATATGATAGGGATTTCGAAATTTTGTTTCATGTAATACGATTTGTTGATTCTAATAGGCTGGGTTTAAATTTTATTTTATTTGTACTAATGGTGAAATATGTAAAAAATGAAATGTAATAATGTATGTAACAATAAACAAACAAAAAACTGTTGGGGAGAAAATCCTATCCCAGAGCTATAATGATTGTTTAACTTGCAAAGTATTATGTTTAAATTGCATCGCAGACCTTGCCTTTAAGTAAAGCTTTGCTCATGGAAATTACATTCTATCACTCCCTCTCTGGAGAGGAAGACAGGGTGAAACGTAACTTGGTTAGGATTTACAGTTTTTGTAGTAAGTTAAGTATTCAATTTAAACTTGAAGCAAATTAAGCTGCATATTTCGAAGAAATGTAATAAAATAGACTGAAGGGCAAGAAACTTTTAAGAATCGTTTCACGCCACAACCCATGAAGACAATAGACGCAAACATAAAAATTGATTTCATGCTTAGTGTTCGTTCTCCTCATGCAGCGGGTCCGAGTTCGATTCCTGGTCTGGACAAGAGTCTGAGTGAGGAAACAGGCTTTCCATCACTTATAAAGCGAATTTCAGGAACTTTAGGACCCTGTGATCCCCGGACATATTCCAGTCATCGTATCACTTCCATCACATAGGCCCTGTTCAGAGTGACTGTGTGAGCGAGTGGTGTGGCTTGTCCTCTGTCTTCGTGTTTCCTTGGAGGGCGCCTCGGTATTGGGCTGATCACTCATTCGTGGAGGCCTTCCATGTCCTTGTATGGTCAAAATAGATATATGTGATCCAATGGCTAATTCTTCTCCCGAAAGGTCGTGGTCCTGTAAGACAGTAAGGTCCACAATAGGTCCTACACCGGGAGTGGTAAAAGTGCGTGAGTTCCCTTATTTCATAACCATACTATGGAACTATGGAGCAAGACAATGTTCATCTAAGCGTTTCCTTTGCTCTGTGGTTCTAAGGTGTTTTATGGTTAAATAATTCCTTCATTGAAACCAATGGTCATAGTATGATGAATGGAGCTCTGGTGGAATAATATATGGCAGGGGAAAGAAGAGCATCCCGAGAAAACCTGCCTCCGCCCCATTTTGTCCACCACAAACTCCACATCGATCCACCGAAATTCGATCCGCGGTGGAAGGCGAGTTATCTAACCACTCAGCCATGGGGCGGCCTGTATGGTAAAACCCATAAAGGATATACTCTTCTATTAGGGGCTCGTTTCGCAAACATACGCTCTATTAAATTTCTGTCATAGACTTTAAAATATAGTAAACAAAACCCATTAGCGCCAATAATTTGTTGGCCTAAAAAGTTATCTTGTAAATGAACCCTTACGAAAAGCCTTTAAAAACATATAGCCTACTTCACACTCTTGTGCCGCTTATTCCTGGCACGTTATTTATTTCGTATTTATTTAGCTTTCCTATCTATTTTTCTATGCTATTTACTCTTACCGGTTATCTTCAGTATTTCTATATTTTCGTAACTTGTACTATTTACGTACACATTTCTCTTTGTTTTGCTTGCGCTAGTTTCATTCCGTTGTTTTGAGTGCTTTCATTATTTTGCCCTTCCGGCATATATCGATATTATTTTTCCTTGCCTGAAAATGCCATCTTTATGTGGTAGTTGGTACTACGTTTGGGGGGCGTTTTCCGGCAGGGTCTTAAGTTCCCGAGCGGGGGACAGAGAGTTGTTCTTGGATCGTCGAAGCGAGAACTTGTGCTCCGATTCCTGTATCTACCGCCGTGCTCCGTTCCACCGAGGGGCCTTGCTGTGGATTTCTGCTGGTGTACTTACCGGTACAGTCCGTAATTTACATCATGTAAACTTTATCTACATCTTCTACTTTATTCAGCAGGTATGTTTTGTTAGTCTTTAGTTTTGCTGGTGGGTTTTATGTTCAGTTTAGTTCGGTTTGTTTAATTTCACCCACCAGCTTCTGTTTCGTTTCACCATTTTATTATTTTCGATTTTCTTATTTCTACGGTTGGATGCTAGCCAAACAATTACGTCTCTTTCGAGCCTTCAGCTCTTGGTATAGAATACATTTATGCTACAATATACCTTATTCTCTTGTACTTCTGCTTCAAAGGGCACATTTATTCTGATATTGTGATTTAGCCCAGTTTATGAAAAGTACAGGGTGACTACTAACCTTACTCTGAATGTGAAATAAATCTGGCATTGATGAAATTTTCATATAAAGTTTGTATTTGCATCCTTGTCTCCTACCACTACCTCATTGCTATTTGCAAGTTGGCACGGCCTTGGGTGTTCAGCCCGTGAAGCACGTTTCAAAGTGGTAGCAGAGCGTAGTTGGTCGGTTTTTTGCTCCTTTTATGGGGGTTTTCTTTGCAATTTGTGTGGGGTTTTCACATAGTTTTCTGGGGTTTTTCACATAATTTTTTCTTGGGGCAATTGCAATATTTTACCATCATGGTAGAACAGAATAGTACTCACGATCACCCAAATGCGGTTGGGCTAGATTTTACATTCAGGGCGGCTGATGTCCCTCATCCGTTTCAGCGGCTTGTAGAAGAATTCCAAATTATGGAACCTGTTTCTCCGGAGGAGATTTTTCTATTCTTGAAGGTTTTTCTCAAATTTTGTCGCCAGGCTCTGGCTTATGGAGTACCTTTCACAAGCGTGTTGCATTGTATTTATCCGCGAGTTAAGGGACGAGTCGCAGAGGCCGTCCTGGACGCTGCTAATGCTGGTTTCCATTTACAAGAGTTTCATGCGCTCTTCCTGCACGAATCTATGCCAGATCGTGTTAGGAATGAATTAATACAGCGTTATTATTTTCGTCCTCAGAGTCCAGGCGAAAGCTTCGCCGATTTCGCGGAAGACATTGAAATCGCTGCGGAAATTCTGCAAGTTCCTTATACTGAGCGGCAGTCGGTAGGGGTAGCTTTGGCAGGGGCCGAATTACCTGAAGTCAGGGCCCTTTTACTATGTCAAGATCCTCCTAGTAATTGGTTGCAAATTAGATGCATATTGCCTCGTTTACAGGACATTTTTGCGGCTAGGGCTAATGTGGTTCCCTTAGAATCTTACAAACGGCCTCACCGTACTAGGAACGCTAGGGGAAAGCGCCGTTTCTGTACTTATTGCCGACGATCGGGACATCTTATAGATCAGTGCTGGGTTAAGCCAGCGAGCAACAGGCCTGTTCAGTCTAGGACGTTCCATCCAAGTAATTTGGGGTCTAATCGGCCCGGACAAAAGTATACGCAGCCTGTTCTTTTCTGTTCTGCCCCTAACTCTGGCGACGATATTCAAAAGCAGTCAAGGAGGGCTAATGGAGGCGGGACTCCACGTTCCCGGCGTGCTCCTGGTTCCAATAGCCCTGGGCTTAAACAGCGTGGTGAAAACGGTGGATGTTCACGTCAACCTTCAAATGAAAAAAACCTAAATGCTAATAAACCTTGTGCCAACTGCAACATAATTCATCGGCAATTGGCTGTTGTTCGTAACCAGCTTGTAACTGCCACCCAACGAATACATACTTTGGAACAGCAGTTGTTAGGTTTGAAGACAAATAATCAAGAACTTACAAATTCTAATTGCGATTTAACCAAGCGCCTTCAGGAGTCTAACAATAAATTGTTGGGTCTTACCGAGCGAGGCCGTCAGGACGCCGATCGCATGGCGGAATTACTCGCGATCGAAGAGGGTTTAAACAAGGATATAGCCAAAATGGCCGAAACTAATAATATTCAAAAACTTAAGATCGCTGAGTTGCAAAGCCAAAAAGATCAATGGTCTAATCGCGCCACTCTTGGCTCTGTTACTGGAAGTTGTACTACTAGTGTAGATAATCCTAGTCTTAAAAAGGAAAACCGTAGGCTTCTTGAAAAAATTCGTTCTATTTCCGAGCGTTTGAGCGAAAGGGAAGAACGTATAAATGTCCTAACTGTAATTCGTGAAGAGTTAACTGTAGAGTCCATCCAACAGCGCGATAAAATAGCTAACTTAGAGAAAAGGTGCGCCATTTTGGAAAGTGATTTTCTTTCCCGAAATAAGACATCCAGTGTTTCCACCAAGCAAGGTCATGGTCCGTGTCATACGGGCGGGGTCAAAGTCGGTGAGAGCTACCCGGTTACTACTCATCTGGCTGATAAATCTGTCAGTCCTTGTGACCCCACCTGTGTGGCATCTTGCGATGCTCCAGACACCATCGGTGGTACTGCCCTATAGTTTGTGGAAAATTTTTCTTAACAATGCTTTAGCCGTTAATAGCCTATCATTCTAACCTAACCGATTTCGCGTTTAGGGTACCTACCCTCTGGGGTCTTCATGGAGATATGGGAGCCGACGTTCCCAAGTGGCCCGAGTCAAGTTAGGCGGGGATTTTTCTCTTGTTTTCTTGGGGTTTTCATTCTTCGGGGTTTTTTCTACTGTCGTCTTGTTTCTCCTTCTCTATTCTTTGTTAGCTCTCCTTTTTCAAAAAAAAAATCTGCTAAGATCTAAGTTCTCTTTCATTGGTCTATATATATATACAATGTCAATAATTTACATAATATAAAAGTATATATCTAGTTTTGCTATTTCTGTATATATATAATTTTAGAGTCTCTACTTTTGAAAATTTAAGCATTTCTCTCTTCTTTCTTCTTCCTTTTTTTTCTTATTTCTCTTTCTTTCTCCTTTTCCTCTATCTAGACCCACCTTTTGCCACAAAAACATGAATAGGCGAACCTTTTTCAAATTTTAGTCTCCCGTTTTGAGGGGTTTTTTTCCTTATGATAGATTTTGATATTATTCTACTATAAATGTTTTGGTTTTCGCGTATTCATGTTTCTCTGTTTTTCTACCGTATAGCCACTGAGTATAATGGATTTTTGCTTTTGGGTTTTGGATTTGAGCGTGCTGTCATAGGGCTAGGATAAATAGGTATTCTGGGTTTCTCTTATAGTATTTATATTTATTTCTATACAGTCAAGTTTTACCATTCTCATTATTACATTCAGTCTAGTAGTTATATTGCTTATGTTGCGCCCGTTATTCTTGTAGCGTTGCTCTGCGTAGACGTTCGTTCTCTTGTTTGTTTGTTTGGCTGCCATCCTCAGTCTTGTTTTGTTTAATTGTTTGTTTATTTTCCTTTTGTTTGGTTTTCCATACCTGCTGTTTTTTTCTGTAAGCATAAAATTTCTATATTTAGATTATATTAATTATTTTTTTTATTTTTCTTCTATAAACCTTCAAAACTTCATACAGTATTCATTATACATTATTTTGTTTACTTGTGCATTAATTACAAGGAATTAATATGCTCTACGAAAACCTCTCTGAAATGTAAAGCATTGCCCACTCGCAGTAATAAAGAGGCGGATTTAAAACAAAATAAACTCAATATTCTACAATTAAATTAACCATTCTTGAATATGGTTTTATTCTTCCTGCATAATAAATGATACAACATAAAATAAATGTTGCATAATTACCCTATACTAGTCGAATGTTGGAATTTCAATTGGTTCTCACTGGTTTTAAACAAGTCAAACCAATTTTGTTTAGATCAAACTATGCCAGTGTTTGAAACTAAATATTCAAATCTTTCTAAAATGGATTAAATTATTATGAAAAGGTTATTACCAAGGATTTTGAAAAAAAAAGAGAAAACTTTCTTTCTCGTTCATTCTACTTTCGCGGTTTCTGGCGGTGCCGTTTCGCCGTTGTTTTTGTCGGGTGTTTTTCTTACTCCTTCATGAGAGGACGTGCCTGGTTTCGGTACGCGGCTTCCGGGCACGTCTGCTAATTTCATGAAGGGGGTTGTTTTTTCCCTTCTTTGTCGTCGGGCGGCTGAGGAGTTACCGGGAATTCTTCCCCAGCGGGGCGTGGACAATGGTTTCCGTTTCCGGGGTATTGAACCCCGAGGTTTTGTTTACTTTATTTTACAGACCCCCGAACGGCTGGTGAAAGTATCTAGAGGCAGAGCTCGACTTCTATGAGGCCCGACCTGAGAGGCGGTCTCTTGCTCCGTCAGAGTGCATCTGGCGTGGAAGCAACTATGAAGAATCCTGCCTACCTTTTCTTTCCCAAAATTTATTCCTCTTTGGCATCCGTCTACTATACCGTTTCATTTTCCATCCCTCACTTTTCATTCATTGCATTCTTGTGCTAGCGCTAGTCATTCACATCATACTCTGTCATTTCTATCATCTTGTTTCATTTTTAGCAATTTAATTCATCAATTTTCACCTTTAAAAAAAACCAGGAAAAGAAAGATAAAAAAAAACCTCAAAATTGTGTAAATTTAGTATCCCTGTATAGAAGGGAAATATTGTATATAATTGATCTTAAATTATTTATTAAACTAATTTATTATATTTATATGTATATAAATTATTTTTTTAACTGAATTCAGTCATGTTGGATATAAAAGTAATTTATTCTAACTGAACTTCCATTTTGTGAAGTTTTCTACATCATTTAAATGGTGCTCTAAATTGTTAAAAACAAAAACCCTAATTTGAGCTGATTTAAAATCATTATATATATTATGGTATTTTTTAAAAATTGTTTAATGTTTTCCTCTTTAAAACTTTTCTGTATATATTTATATGTAAAGAAGAGGAATTACTGGTGGTAATCTTTGTATGCCAGGTTTTCTCAAAATATTGTAACAATTAATTATTATTACCCCTTCAAGGATATATTCTCTAAGAGACTATCTAATGTGTACGTACCTGTTTTTCATATAAGTTTTGTGTATTTTCAGATTGTTTTGTGCTTCGATGAGCTGCCCTCCTCTACGGCCCACTTAATTCTCTGCCGAGCTTAATTTTTCACCATTCTGCTTTGGGCCACCCTCTACTCTACTGTTGGGTTGGCGCGCTGGGGACGCCTAGCGTTCGTCTTCCTGTAAACCAGAACCAAGAACCAGCCATATACTATATGCTACTGCTGCTCACCAAATACTGAAAACTGGTCTACTGCACAATTTCTACTCACCAGTTATCTACCGCTACTATAATCTACAATCCGACACCAGCCAATTGGTTAAACCAATTACACAAACTACTGGTTACCACTGGATGTTATACACTACTATTACACGATGTAAATGGACTACATTGTGTTTCTGTGTTGGTGAAATGGCTAGTCAAGTTTAAGACTCTGGTTTTATTCTTTACTCTGTTCTGTGGTGGACCCTAAAAGAATTTATCATTATGGTGTTTGAACTTTATGCTCGTCTCGGCAGATTTAAATTCTCAAATGGACAAAGTTTGTTGCAAAAAAAAAAAAAAAAATTCAATTTCAATTTTTTTTTTCTCCCGCGTCGCAGAGGATGTGCCGCTTATTCCTGGCACGTTATTTATTTCGTATTTATTTAGCTTTCCTATCTATTTTTCTATGCTATTTACTCTTACCGGTTATCTTCAGTATTTCTATATTTTCGTAACTTGTACTATTTACGTACACATTTCTCTTTGTTTTGCTTGCGCTAGTTTCCTTCCGTTGTTTTGAGTGCTTTCATTATTTTGCCCTTCCGGCATATATCGATATTATTTTTCCTTGCCTGGAAATGCCCTCTTTATGTGGTAGTTGGTACTACGTTTGGGGGGCGTTTTCCGGCAGGGTCTTAAGTTCCCGAGCGGGGGACAGAGAGTTGTTCTTGGATCGTCGAAGCGAGAACTTGTGCTCCGATTCCTGTATCTACCGCCGTGCTCCGTTCCACCGAGGGGCCTTGCTGTGGATTTCTGCTGGTGTACTTACCGGTACAGTCCGTAATTTACATCATGTAAACTTTATCTACATCTTCTACTTTATTCAGCAGGTATGTTTTGTTAGTCTTTAGTTTTGCTGGTGGGTTTTATGTTCAGTTTAGTTCGGTTTGTTTAATTTCACCCACCAGCTTCTGTTTCGTTTCACCATTTTATTATTTTCGATTTTCTTATTTCTACGGTTGGATGCTAGCCAAACAATTACGTCTCTTTCGAGCCTTCAGCTCTTGGTATAGAATACATTTATGCTACAATATACCTTATTCTCTTGTACTTCTGCTTCACAGGGTACATTTATTCTGATTTTGTGATTTAGCCCAGTTTATGAAAAGTACAGGGTGACTAACCTTACTCTGAATGTGAAATAAATCTCGCATTAATGAAATCTTCATATAAAGTTTGTATTTGCATCCTTGTCTCCTACCACTACCTCATTGCTATTTGCAAGTTGGCACGGCCTTGGGTGTTCAGCCCGTGAAGCACGTTTCACTCTACTCACGTTATTCGTTCGACGACTGTATCTTTATAGTTACATTTTACTGTATATTAACAATAACTATCTGTACAAGAGATAATTTATTTCGGTTATGGTATATAGCCTACATATGACAAAAATACACATTTTGTCCAATACAGTAGTCTAATGGACTTGTCCCGAAGAGTATCGCCTTTTTTAAACTAGAAACAAACGATTGTTAACAATGTGATGGCACCCTTCCTTCTTGGCTGCAGTTGAGTTCAATATGTTTGCCCAACGGCATTACCAGAGCCTGCGAACGGGGACGGGAAGGGTAGGATTTTCTGTTATTCCTTTCAACTTGAATGCAGCATTTGGAATATTACAAATATCACTTTATTTTGCAGTCAATATCAAATTGTAAAGGAATAACAGACGTTAGGCCCCGTTATCGCTGCTTTGCATTAAACAAGGCAACGATTCACCAAAGACCAGATCTCTTTTATCCATTTGGGCAAATTTGCCTTATCTGCCAATATCTGGGACGCAATTTATAAAGTAATTAAAAGTGATAAAGAATGACTGGCAAAGACATATATTACACTCAAAATAGATTAAATTCTTTAGTCAAAGGTAATTGAATTTAAAGCTGTCTGAAAAATTTATAATTTGGATGTTGAGAGCATAGTACTCACGAGTATAAGAGATGGAAATTGTATGGGGATGCAAAATTAATCAAACTACAAAAATTTAATTTAGAGCTGAGATCTGGTCTGTGGTTCTATGAATATGTTTATTTATATTTATTATTTAATACTTAGATTAACAGTACTGTGACCATCAAAAAACCTAACATCAGAATGGATTTAACACCGCAGCAATCTCCTACATTGATTTCCACTTCACATTAACCCAGAAAACTCTCTCCTTCTGTAGTCATCTCCAGCATTTTCTTTCGAGTGTAGATCCCACAGCATCTATTGGCCACCATTCCCAGTAATCCTTGTGAAGACAGTCCAGACAATGTTTGTGTATCCTGCAAAAATGAGAAACAGATTTTTATTATTCTACTTTAATGTTAATTTTAAAATAACGTACACCTGCGTATATAATAAAGACCAGATCTAATTCTATAAAACGTTAATACGAAATTTTGATTCTAATAATATTTGTTGATTCTAAAAGCCTGGGTTTAAATTTGTGTAGATCTATCCCAGAGCTATATTTATTGGCCTGTAATGAAATTCAGTAGGCTTACATTCATATTCTGCAATACCTTTCCCTGGTGGAATTAATTCCTGTTGCCAATGTTTCCGTTGTCCTCTTTGCTTTCAGATATCCGAATCCATATGAAAGTTTTTATAACTTATGTAATGTTTTTAAATTTGATGATGCATAATTTCATTTTATTTATCCGCAAAAAGGTATTCTGTTTCCGCGGAAACTGTTGTGGATTGTTTAACTTGCAAAGTATTAAGTTCAAATTGCAACGCAGACCTTGCCTGTAAATAAAGCTTTGCTTATGAAAATTACATTCAATCTCTCTCTCTCTCTGGAGAGAAAGATAGGGCGAAACGTTAAGTTGGTTAGGATTTAGCCTACAGTTTTTGTATTATCTGATGTATTCAATTTAAACTTGAAGCAAAATAACCTCCATATTTCGAATTAAATGTGATAAAATAGACTGAAGGGCAACAAAAGATTAAGAAACGTTTCACGGCATATAGCCCAGTCAAATGTTACAAAAAAAAATGCGTGAACTTACATTAAATGGGGTATTAATGATTTTTGGAGGGGAGTTTCGGACCATTACTGGGATCATAAATCCAAATTTGCAACCCTCTGAAACCTGTGCTCGCTGAAGGGCGGTCGAATTAAACCGGTTTTTTTGGGCTTTTTTCGGTTTTTCGACAATATCTCCTAAACTATGCGTTTGTTGAAAATATTATTTCTTATCTTTTGAAAAGTAAATTAAATTTCCTAAAATATGAGATCAAAATCGTTTTTGTAAGTTATATAGTTACCGATATATGGCTTTTCAAAGATTAGCCTTTTTTTCCAGAAAGTTAAAATTTTAAGTTTTCTTCGTGTTTCGAACTGAATACCGACAAAATAACACGTCCTACAGAAAAGTCAAGAGAACAAAAGTTGTAGGCAATTTAATAAGCTTTAATGTGAGCTATAGCTCGTTCTTGTGGCTCAGATAGTCTCGTCATAAATTACAAAAACTGAAAATATGAAAAAATGCTTTTTTGGGTGAAAGTTGAATAACATCGTTTCCTCCACCAACAACTTAATTTTTTTGTAACATGTTGGCGGATAATGTCTTAAAACTGTGTATAGAAACTATTTGTGTGTATATGTGCCTATGGGAAATGGATTTTGACAGAAAAAAATATTTAAGCAGAATATTTAATAAAAAATGTATTTATTTTAAACCAACAGGCATATTTAAACCATGTGTGAGGTTCCTGGTATGGGATGGTATGGGAAGTCGAGGGTGGGGTGATGTCTTCATCTTCACTTGAAGAACTGTCATTCTGGGGTGTGGGCACATTTCATTTCAGCTCAGTTTTGCGGCAGCTGCAGCCCACAGCGCAGCCCATCTTGCACTTGCACGAGATCAGTTGCAGAAGGGTTTGAGGGACTGGTTTAACTTCCATCGCAATTGGAGTAAGCCCAACTTGTCCAACTTCCACCCCAATCCGTGAGTTTTTTCCACCCCAACCACTTTTGTACCTGCGAAAAAGTAGAATGAAAATTGGTTATTCTATAATATTTCAAAGCATACACATGGTGTCAATAAAAGTGTACAAGTGAACAACGAAATTTAAGAACATAATGATAGGAAATGTATATGGACATACCTGGTGATACATACAATAAGCATGATATTTTGCAGCATCTGTGGTTGGTGACAAACGGCTGACAGGTCGTTGAGGGTGGTGTCAGTCGCTCCTTCATAAACTGCGACGAGATACTTCTCCTCAGCTGCAGCTATTTCATCGTGACTCACATCTGGGTGGAGGAAGACTTCTGCTTGCTTGAATAGTGCTGGGGTCTTGAGGAAGGTTTGACAAATTTGGTTTTCCCCTGCTTGAAAGGGGCCCGGGAGAGTAATAAGAATTTCCGGTGGTGAACGATGTAGATGAATATTGGACGTCTGGCTCACCTCTTCTGAAAGTAGATGTATTTTTTGGACTCAAACCAACTAATAACACAAGCAGGTCCACATCTTCCACGATGATTACAACCTTCTCAGAAGAGTCAGCTTTGGTGATGGCAGCTCTAAGAATGTCAGCGTCAGTGTCGTCTTCTGTCACCTCAAAACCATGCTGCTCAAATCTAGTTTTCAGTAGCTCTATCAGCCTATGCTTCTTAGTGTCGTTCGATAAGAACTTCTCTTGTGTGATGTTGATGGTTGTTGAAGCTGATAGGACAATGTCACTGCAGTTGAGGGCGGAGTATCATCTGAGACCTTCGGCACTTTTTGTACTTTTTTGAGAGGCGTCCTCCGGATATCCATCGAAGACAGTGGATTACATCTGTCCCAAAATGTTTTTTTCACAAAATGAATTTAGCCGTCAATGATGGTCTTCACTGATGCGTTTTGATGCCACACACATTTGTGGAGCAAGTAGCCACCATCGAGCATGATGTGGATATTGGCGTCTCGGGAGATGTTGGTAGTGAGGGATGTGAAATACGAATATAGAGCTGCCTTAGTTCCCTTCCTCACTCCAGTTTCGTTTAAAAGAGACATTGGGTA
Source organism: Ectobius pallidus (assembly GCA_964059195.1). Lineage (NCBI taxonomy): Eukaryota > Metazoa > Arthropoda > Insecta > Blattodea > Ectobiidae > Ectobius > Ectobius pallidus. The sequence goes on from CAXKWD010000125.1 coordinate 117,517, forward strand.
AGGGGGCACTTCATATTAGCAGCGGGCTTTCAACTCTTCGTCTGATTTTTATGGTAATGCTAACTCGCTGAAATATTGTGAGAGTGTCAACTTCAATCTTCTTATTAGTGACTTGTATCGAATTATTGACGCTTGCCAAGGTAACAACTTGCAACGAAGGTAACAACTTTGTCTTTACGTTTGAATCCAACTTTCCCAAATGTTTGGTTTTCTATGTTAACCACGCCTTCTGTTCCCAGTTCCTTGACAATTTAACAACTGACTTCATAGCCTCCAACAATCCCACTGCTAATAGAAACTATTTTGTCAGTAACGGGGAACTGATCTCGTGCAAGTGCAAAATGGGCTGCGCTGGGAGCTGCAGCTGCCGCAAAACTAGGCGGAAATGCTCAGTTTTGTGCACTTTCTGCAAGAGAAAAGTTCTGCCGCAATGTGCCCACACCCCAGAATGACAGTTCTTCAAGTGAGGATGAAGATATCACCCCATCCTCGACTTCCCATACCATCCCATACCAGGAACCTCACTCATGGTTTAAATATGCCTGTTGGTTTAAAAGTAAATACATTTTTATGAAATATTATGCTTAAATATTTTTTTCTGGAAAAATCCATCTCCCATAGGCACATATACACACAAATAGTTTCTATACACAGTTATAAGACATTATCCGCCAACATGTTACAAAAAAATTAAGTTGTTGGTGGAGGAAACGATGTTATTCAACTTTCACCCAAAAAAGCATTTTTTCATATTTTCGGTTTTTGTCATTTATGACGAGATTATCTGAGCCACAAGAACGAGCTATAGCTCATATTAAAGCTTATTAAATTGCCTACAGCGTTTGTTCTTTTGACTTTTCTGTAGGACGTGTCATTTTTTCGGTATTCAGTTAGAAACACGAAGAAAACTTAAAATTTTAATTTTTTGGAAAAAACGGCTAATCTTTGAAAAGACGTATCTCGGTAATTATATAACATACAAAAACGATTTTGACCTCATATTTTAGAAGATTTAATTTACTTTTAAAAAGCTGATAAATATTATTTTCAACAATCGCATAGTTTAGGAGATATTGTCGAAAAACCGAAAAAAGTCCGAAAAAACCGGTTTATTTCGACCGCCATTCAGCGAGCACAGGTTTCTGAGGGTTGCAAATCTGGATTTATGATCCCAGTAATGGTCCGAAACTCCCCTCCAAAAATCATTAATACCCCATTTAATGTAAGTTCCGATGTAACATTTGACTGGGCTAATAACCCACGAAGATAACAATTGAAAACACAAAAATAGTTTTCACGAGACTTTCCTACGCGTTTTCAAAAAATTAAAGATTGACATTCACAAATGAAAGAATTAAATGGTAATTGGTCCAAAATGTATTTGGTCCTAAGTCAGTTTCTTGTAAAATGGTTGTCATGTTAGGACTTCAAGCTTTTAAACGTGACTGTTTTTTTGTGAAAATCATGAAAATATTTTTTACGATAAAATGTTACATGAACTTTAATAAGACGTTGTAACAGAGAAGGGTTGAATGGCGGGCTCAGGTAAGCGGGGCAATGAACCCCCGGGTTCAATAAAATATATCATATTTATTCCTTTAGCTTGCTTAGGAATTGTCTATTCCCTGTGTGTAAGTTATTAATTAAGTAGGCTAAGTTAGTAATAGATTTGTATTCCACACTATTCAATAAGTACAATCCAACGGTAAGACAAAAATAAAATAAACAAATAATTGAAGTTAAAATTAATACTCGCCTTCAATTTTTTCTGGATATGGTGTTTATAGTATACTACTTCTGGAACGACAGCTTATTTAATATTACCTCTAAGTACAAGAATCATCTCCATGTTACCTCAACCCTCTCCTTTTTTATATGACATCTTAGACACTTAGACATTAGTAGTGAAGTGCTTTTGTGTTTGTTTTGACTGTTTTAAAGTAAATTAATTATTGTATATATTGTGTCTTATTTGATTTTAATGATAGTAGAATATAATTATTACTTTAAATTCTTATATATAAATATATATTAGGCCCAAACAATTCTATAATTAATTCTTCTTGATAGTATTAGATCAGAACAAACTCAAAGTAATCAGAAGGTATCGAAGCTCAGTTTAGTTTAATCTGGACTTCTTTGGTGTATTTTACATGTTAAATGTTGCAAATGGTATTTTCTTGCTTTCAGGTACGTACACAGGAGGAAGACTATTCGTACTGGAATATAATCCGAAAGGTCCGTTGGATCTTCTGATAGACTGGTAGGAAAAAATGTTCAAACAAGTATTCAGTTCTACAGTTAATTATTATAAAAGCTCAAACTGTATTAGCATAAGTATTTTAATCTTTCCATACACTAAAGTAATTCACTCTGAATAAGTAAATGGTGAAATCCATTTGTAAGGACCCGTTTTTTAAAACCGAGATCCTCTTCATAAAACACCTAATAGCACACGAATTTTGTTATAAATGGTTATGTAGATAGATGTCTTGGCGAATGATTCGGTCCAACCCGCCACCCTAAACGATACACTTTCTTTTACATCAAGAAAACTGTATATGGCTTATTTATTTGGGGGAAATTGAAAAATAAAGTGTCAAGTTCAAACCACCATACAATAAAAGAACTTAAAAGACACTATCACAAGAGAAATTAATTCTACCTCGGAAGCTGAACTTATGCGTGTGAATCAAAATTTCCTAAAAAGGCACCAGTGTTGTGTGGATGCAAGAGGAGGACATTTCCAATCCCTCTTGATAATTTAATTGTAATTTTAACTGTAATCGTGAGAATCTGAATCATTACACCGATAGCGACTTTATTTGCATAAATATGTCACCTGATCGCTGTGGCCGCCGCGAAGCAGAAACCCGCACGATTGGGAAAATATCACGTGAAACTGTATATTGAAAAGAACATATACCTAAATCTAGTAGATGTATTTGGGACTATAGTTGAAGGAATACAGTAGGAAAGATAAGAAGTGTAAGAAGAGGCAGTAACTTACTTACGTTTATCAGTGACATATTTATTAATTTCATGAACTCCATATAAGAAGTGGCATAATTGATTATCGTATTCTAAATTTGAATGCTTTTAACATCCTGTTCTGAATGAAATAACAAAGAGCAAACACCGTACACGGAGTTTGAAATCTTAGATTGAACCAAAATTAAATATTGTTTTAAACTCTTTATTTATGTACTTTTGTACACTTAATACCCACAGTACATTAATATGACTCATGGTATAATTCCTCTCTTTTGCCTTCTCAGTTCCCATTGTATTTCTTCTCAGAGATATACATTTTGATGTCCTTTGTGCCACGTTGAAAAATATTTCTTCTGTATACGTATTAATATTCCATGTATATCTATGGAAACCATTAAAACGTACTGTTTATCCTGGTGAAGTGTTAAGTAAAATTATAAACAATGTGAAAATGGAGACTTATTATACACGATCTGAACTCTTGGTACCATGTACGTAAGGACTTTTCCGAGAATCAACCTGCGTAAAAAGAAAACTAAAAATCAAACATCACCAAATCTTTGCATTGCACTGAGACTTGTCAACACAAACTACAACTACTAAAACTGAAAATATCCAGCAAGCATTTAGAAATATTGAATTATATATTGTAAGTGTACCTATGATGGAACCATTAAATTATTCTTCATGTAATGTCCATTCCCTTTAACTTGGTTTTACATTTTTCTTCTTCTTCTTCTGCTTCACGGTTTGGACTTCTCAATCCGTTCCGGCTCCAAATTGTTCTGACCATCTTTTCAATGGTCTTCCCAGGTTTCTTCTCCCTTTTGGGTTATAGTGTAGGGCAATATATGGAATTCTGTTGATATCCATTCTCTGTACATGTTCTGACCATTTTTTCCTGTTCCTGTCTATAGTGTAATTTATTTCTTCAACATTTAACTCCTGTCTGATATCCTTGCTATATTTTCTATCCATTTTAGTGTAACCTGCTATTGATCTTAGAAAATTCATTTCTGATGATTGTGTTCTGGTAAAGTATTTTTTGTTATGTCCAAGTTTCTGAAGCATAAGTCAGAGTTGGTATTGCCCTTGATTTATAGAGTTTTATTATTGAGTCTTTACGAGCTTTATTTCTTAAAGTTCTTTTTAACGTACCTGTTATATAGTTAAATTTATTAACTTTTTCTGCAATATCTTTTTCTCCCTGGTAGGAGAAATACTTGAATTGTGAAACCTTTTCAATTATTATGTCATCAAGAATTATTTTTGGTCTGACTGGATATATTCCTATAAAAACCATCGTTTTAGATTTGTTAGCTGAAATTTTTATACCATATTCTGTACTGACTTTATTTAAACAGTGGAGCATTCTCTGTAAATCATCTTCATTTGTTGCCAAGAGTATGTGATCGTCTGCGAACAGCATAGTTTTTATTTTCACTCCTGCAACATTTATACCACCTTTTACTACATTTATCCATTTTCTTACAATTTCGTCGATATACATATTAAAAAGAGCAGTTGATAAGGGACAACCTTGTCTTACACATTCATTTATATTCACTGGTTCTCTTTTTTTTCATTTGTTATAACTCAAAAAGTCCCTTAAGGCTTCCATTTGCTTCGATTTACAAAAATACAACGCCAAACAATGTAATTCCAACGCACAAGTAGTGCATGAATTAATTATCGTTTCGATGAAAACTTTCATGTTATGGATTTTTATTATTTGAAAATTACTGAGAATTACAAAAAATATCTTATGTGAAACTCACATAACTTCCTCTCCCCATTACTATGTTTGTCATTCTCTTCATGTAAATTGGTTGTAAAAATAAAAAGTATCACATTCCTTATGATTAATGCACTAACGTAACTTCCTTCACCTAAAGCATGGCCAATATATTTTCTCACTTATACATTCTGATTATAGAACAAGAGGCGGTATTGCAAAAAGCGCGTACTGAGTGGGTGACAGTTATAACTATCCTTCAGATAGTTTTTGAGAAAAATGTTGCTAATAATAGTTTACGCTCTTAGTATAGGCACGGTGAAAAACCAGCTAATATAATATACTCTTGAATGACTTAAAGTGTATGCTGAAAGTTGTTGGAACAGTGAAAATTTTTACAAGTGGCTAGAACAGTTCAAAAGTGGTTGTGAATCAGTTACTGACGAATACTCTTCTGGCCAGCCTGTTGAAGTTGCGATTTAGCACCCTCTGATTTCTATTTGTTTGGTCCACTGAATGGAGGCATTACTTGAGAAGAAATTCCAGCATAACGAGGATGTCAAGAAATTTGTGGGAAATTGGCTCCGACACCAAGACAAAGAGTTCTTTGCAGCCTGTAAAAAAAAGCTAGTAACCCGTTGGGACAAGTGCATAAATGTTGATGGGGATTATGTTGAAAAGTAAGAAAACTCATGTTTTTTCTCCAGGTCAGTTTGTCTCTTTAATTGTTGAAAGGTCCTCGTTTATAAAGAAAGAGAGAAAAAGTAAACAAATCAAGAAGAAAACAAAACATTAATAATTTAATAATATACTAACTACACTAACTACCGTACATGTCGAATCCAGGGTTTTTGTGGATTTGTGATGATGAATGGGAGGTCGCGCCTAATGCACTTTTCCCAAATGCAGTACACTCCCGCGTCCTCACTGAGTACCAGTCCTCACAGGAATCTTTAGTCTGAAAGCCATACTTCAGGCATTGGCGTCGACAGTAGATCATCCTGTCATTTCTGGATGTATTTTGTCTTTTATTTGTAATTTGTCTTACGTCATGTGTCCTTGTGTGTCTTATATCATACGTTTTATTGCCTTTGTCTGTGTCTGCTATTTATATAGTCTTCTTTTGCTTTCTGGAAACTCCATTTGCTGCTTCATCCAACAACTTTCACGAGTAGGGGTCTCCCTACTTACCTACCTTGACGTAGTCTCTGAAAGGGCTCCCTCAACTGAGCAGTGTTTTGGCATTCCCAAACCACGTCATGTTCAGGAGTACCTATTCCCCCACACGAGCATGCGTTAGAGTCCGCAATGCCCTGTAAAACTTATAACACTTATTTATAAACTATAGTTAATACAGTTTTAATGGGTAATGCATGTAGAAAGAATACAACTTATGTTCCATACAATGTTAGATCTGGCTTGAACAGCCGGCTATCAGTACAAGTGCACCCTTCCTTCTTGGCTGCAGTCGATTTCAACTGCATTACCAGAGCCTGCGAACGTGGACGCGAAGGATAGGATTTTCTGTTATTCCTTTCAACTTAAGCTCAGGATTCAAAACTAAAAATTTCATTATTTTGCAGTCAGTATGAGATCGTAAAGGAATAACAGACGTTAGGCTCCGTTATCGCTGTTGTGCATTAAACAAAGCAGCGATTCACTACAGACCGGTTCTCTTTTAACCCATTTGACAAAATTGCCTTGTCCGGCAATCTCTTAGACACGATTTCTAAGAATCACTAAAACAGTGAAAAGAATGAGCTCTTTAAAAAATTTGTAACTTGGAGATTGAGAAGTCAGGTACAGTAAGTAGACCACGAGTGTAACGGTAGAGGGAAAATATTAAGCAGATGTGATCTCAATGAAATTACAACAATTTAGTTTGGAGCTGAGATCTGGTCTGTGGTCCTATGAATATGTTTATTTATATTTTCTACTTAACTAAACTTTACATTACAGCGACTTTCAAACGATCTAACTTAAAATAATTTCCTTCCTCCACAATTATCACATGTATAAGTTAAAGTTCGCATGTCTCTTTCAATTGACATGTAAGCTTATAGTCCTGTCAATTTCTTTAACTACTTATTTAGCTTTTTACTCACATTAATATGATATTCACTTCACATTAACACAGAAAACACATTTTCCTTCTCCCACAGAAATCCCCAGCATTGTGTAATTCAAATGTATATCCCACAGCATCTGTATGTTCCATGTTGCCGTTATGAAGAAGATCCAGACAATGTTTGTGTTTCCTGCAGAAATGAGAAGTTAGTTTTATATAACACGTTCACTTTAATATTGATTTTAAAATAACTATTAAGACGATAAATCAGTTCTGTAAAATTAATTTACACGTGTTTTTTGGGTTATTTTTGACGTTGATACATATTAGAAATCTTAGAGATATATAAATATATATACGGACGTAATACATTTACTAGGCTTGATATTTTATGGGCCTATACTTGACCTTTCGTTATTGGATTTTCGTTTGATACATTATATACATATTGTCCAATACCTTTCCCTGATGATATTAATTATGGGAAAAAATAATATTAAGTCGCACCTTGGATGAATGTTCCCACCCACCGCTCCCTCGCGATGCACTTTCTTTTATACCACTTCTTCTGTCCTCATATTACATAGAAACTCGTGATTGGACGTTGGTAGTGTGACGTCATACCGGTAAACAAAAGATGAACAAAAGTTGACAGGCTTACTAACGTGTGGAAGATATAATATGCCACATTTTCGAAACCGACAAACAGTGTATCGTACATTATTCGAAAATGCAAGGGCGCTTCGCTTCGGCTGCCGCCTCCGCTCGCGCACTTAACTAAGTGGATAGTGTTATGCATTATTTAGATTATGTGAAGAGGTGATTGTGGTCTGGTCGGGATTGCCGAGTAAGCTAGAGGGTTGTCATTTTGGTGTATGGGTTGGTAGCTTGTATTTGGTACGATCGGGAGTTTGGAGAGATGGGACGATCGGGTGTGCCGAGATAACAAGCGAACAGCAACGCATTGTTTGGAGCGTAAGGGGGCGACTTAATCTTCTCTTATGCCTTAATTATTCCTGTGATTCATGTTTCATTTCTTTCAGATTTCGAATCCGTAAACCTATTCAGACTTTTATATTTTGATGATATATTATATTTTCGTTTTACTGATCCTAAAATATGGATTCTGTTTCCGTGGATACTGAAGTGGAAATAACATAATGGATTGTTTAATCTTCCTTAATAGGACTGGAAGAGAACGTAAATAAACGAAGTAGACCTATATGAACCTGATAAATAAAGAAGGTGCGAGAGGAAGGAATATGATAAGTTTGCAGGGAAAGGAATTACAAATAGAAGTAATTAGATATTTAGGCTGAATAATAACTGCAGAGAGGGATGTTCAAATCCAGGAATTGAGCGAGAATATTAAAATGAAAATATACACGACAGTCTTACGACTAGCGGAGATGTAGAGTATCGGTAATGACGGCTAGAGATTAACAATATTTATTATGATGGGAAAGGAAAATCGTGATATTTAGAGCAATAAAAGAGAAAATTGATGGTGAATGAGGACAAATGCAGAGTGCAAGATCTGTTTCGTCAACCAGATATTGTTGGCAAAATTAAACTTAGAAAATAGGTGGGAGGACATGCACAATGAATGCCAGAAACACGCTCGATTATTAGGTATACACAGAGAAACCTGAAAGGAGGAGGAGAACAGGAAGGCCTAGATAAAGTTGGCCTGAGATATCGAACATGACCTTAGAAAGATAAATGTTAAACGCTGGATATAGATAGATGAGGACCGAGATGAATAGAAACAAGTGTTCACGGAGGCCAATGTCCTTTACGGACTGTAGAACCGACCATTAGTAAGTAATAGATTTCCGTTACCAACTCGTAGGGCAACCCCATGGCTGAGTGGTTAAACCGCTCACCTTCCACCGTTGGGATATGGGATCGAATCTCGGTGGATCCATGTGGAATTTGTGGTGGACAAAATGAGATCGGGGTAGTTTTTCTCGGTTTTTCCATATATCATTCCACCAGTGCTTCATTGATCTTAATATGACCATTGGTTGCAATAAAGGAATTAATTAATTATCAACTTAAGGCCCTATAACTTTTCTTATATTATTTGCTACCCTTTACTCCATTCTCTGAAAGAATGGAGTGTTTTGACCTTGATCCTCTTACTCTTTAAAAGTCTGAGAGACACTTGGACTGAATATGCAAGTTAACTGAAGGAAAATTAAGAGCGCAATTTTCGGAAAAATAAGTTAAGATCAAACATAATGGCAAGGAGGATTAAGAAAATTGTTTTAAATCATAGCCTATGATGACACAGACGTGACATCTAATTTGGTTTTCGTGTACGTTTCCCTCTTTTGAGTTCTACCAAGAGAGTAATGCACAAAACTGGGAGCTCTTGTGTGTAAGTACAAATATTGCAAGATGTTAAGATTTTAATGTTGTTCCCGCTCCCACGGTAGCTCGCAGGCGAAATAGGGACACGGGGAAACCTCTCCGGTTTGAAGGATGCTACACTAAGTCAAATTTAAAATATATTTATTGAGCCCCTTGAAAGATACAAAGAGCACAATGGACAAAATGATAAGCAGACCCTTTTAAATACAAGATGGAATTTTGTATCTTGCTTTACAAATAAATTCCTCTTCCTAGCGGTGCCGAAGAAGATGAAATGTTGATGAAGTCAAGGGGAGACGACTTAGTAAGCTCCTTCTGGAAAATAAGGCATGCTTGCCTTATAAGACTGATGAATAGCTCGGAGGACCAGAGCAGAGCAATTTTTATAGTCGCGCTTGCTCAAACGACTGAGAAAGAATTTCACTATTCTTGAAGTGAATGCGCACTATCAGCAAATTATTTTAAGGTCGACTTGCTGCTTCGACCGAGAATAAGAACCTTTAAATGTTGCTTCGACACTGCAACTAAAATTAAGCACTCTGAAATATTCACTTCACAGCAGTACTTACAGTAAATCCTTTTACTTAATAAGTTACGCATTCAAGTCCATACGGTTTGATCAGGGAAGTAAAAAACTTGGCTTCACACATTTGTAATTGAATCACAAATAAATTACTTTGAAGAACGTATTAAATTGCGTCTCTGCAATAACTAGGGCTGGGAAACTTCAAATTCCCAGCTCGACAATAATAACTAGATTCAGAATTCTGAACTGAAAACTAGCCTGGCGAAAGCTTCGAACGAGAGAATAAGAATGAATAGCAAGAATGACAGACGTCACGACATGTGACGTAAAGCAAGAATCCCATTGGCCAAGAAAAACATAAATAATTAATCTTGGAAATAAATCAATTAAGTTACATTAAAATACTAGAACATAAATAAGAGAATTAATAGCATTACTTTAAAACTGAATTGTTTCTTTAAAAACACAAAATTATGAATAAAATATACTAAAAAATAATCAGACTGAAACTTTGGGTTGGAGATTATAACATGACTATCCAAAAAATGAAAGATGCGACAGTCAAATGTTATTTCTTATGAGAATTGATGGGAGAAAGAACAAACAGATAAGTAAACATATTTAAAATTATATTGAAGACACAACAAGAAAATAAAACAAGCGAAGTTGCCATAGCAACACGGCGAATGACCTCGCGAAACCAGCTGATGCCTCAAATCCGGCCAGACACGAATGCCAGACGGAACATATTGCCCGCGATAATTTCGCTCGTGAAATTATCTAACAGAATGTGACGTCAAGCAAATTCGTGAATGCAAGGATTCGAGGCCAAAACAACTATCAAGTCGCAAGAAAGTCAAAATCGGTGGAGTGGGATGCGTCCGGCATCAGCACTCTGAATGAAAGCAGGTGTCACTGTCCCTCTTCACTGACAGGCAGAGGAGCCAACTTGATGAGGGGCCTCTTATAAGTGCCTGAGACAGTGCGCACAGTGACAACTCTGACAAGGCCGTCTGGGCCTGGGTGTACTTGGTGCACCAGACCAAGCACCCACCTATGAGGAGGTACATTGTCCTCGAGAACCAATACAGGGGTACCCAAAGGAACGTCTGGCAGTACCTTATGCCACCTTGCACGACGCTGTAGCGTGTGGAGATAATCCACGGACCACTTCTTCCAAATACAAGTGACCATCTGCTGAAAATGGTTCCAACGGGAACGCAGGCTGTACCCACCAGAGAGGTCAGGACTGGGCACCGACACAATGGGCTTGCCAATAAGAAAGTGGCCGGGAGACAAATATCCAAAGTCATCCACATCCTCAGATAACGACATCAAAGGACGTGAATTCAAGAATGACTCAATTTGTGTGAGAACAGTAGACATCTCCTCGTAAGTGTACTTACAGGACGAGGACATCCTCTTCAAATGGAACTTCAAAGAGCGTACTGCCGCCTCATGAAGCCCTCCCATGTGTGGAGAGTGAGGAGGCAAGAAACGCCAATGAATGTTCAAATGCGCAGTGGCGTCTTGCACTGCGGAGTGATGTTCTGATGACATCAAAAGCCTAGAGAGGTTCTGCAGGTCGGCATGGGCTCCGACAAAGTTTCTACCATTGTCACAAGTGATTGAACTTGGAATTCCACGACGACTTGTGAACCTTGACAATGCCGCCAGGAAGGCACGTGAGGTGAGCGAAGTCACTAGCTCAACGTGTACGGCCTTCGTGGACATGCAGACAAAAATAGCAACGTAGGCTTTAGTAGTCACCTTGGACCGCGGGCCACCAAACTTGAGAGAGAATGGACCGGCGTAGTCCACACTAGAATTTGTGAAAGGAGGGAGAGGATTTACTCTCTCAGGAGGCAGATCAGCCATCTTTTGCTGAAAAGCCTGAGCCTCAAAGCGGAAGCAAACACTACAGCGCCTCCGTACACTGCGAACCAGCTTGCGAATGCAAGGGATCCAATATGACTCTCGCAAGTGTGAGATGACTAGCTGAGGTCCTGCATGACCTAGATGCAAGTGCACATGGAGAACTAACTGCCTGGTGAAAACATGCTCTGCAGGAAGTAATATCTGATGCTTGTTGTCAAAGGGTAGGTTGGACCGACTTAGACGTCCACCTACACGCAGGATGTTATCCTGAATAAAGGGGCATAGTTGCCGGATCTTACTAGAAGAAGGCAAATCTTGCGAGGAAGACAATGCTTGAATTTCCTTTCTGAAAGCATTCCTTTGAATGATTCTAATGCAAGAATGCAAAGCTTCAGTAAGCTCTGACGGCAATAAAGGGCCATTGATAGGTGACTTGAGTTTCAAGTAATTATTAATGAAACGTCGCACATAAGCCATGACCCTGATTGTTGTCAAGTGTGAAAACTTAGTCAGCCATGGGCTTAAGCTAGAGGTTTCGATGGTGACTAGCGCTGCTATCTTCACCTCTGGGAGAGACGAAGACTCGAGCTCAGTGGGCAAATTGGGCCACTGAGTGGAGTCGGCAGTAAGCCAAGAAGGGCCTGACCACCACAGAGAGTTGTTAAGTAGGTCAGAAGGGGTGGCTCCCCTAGAGATGAGATCAGCGGGATTGTCCTTAGATGACACATGCGACCAAGATTCAATGGCAGTGAATTCTTGGACGTCCGCGACTCTGTTAGCCACGAAAGTCTTAAGTTTAGAAGGTGAATGGTTTAACCAACCAAGTACAACCTTGGAGTCACTCCACAGGTGTACTGAACTTATAGAAAGTTGCAACGCAGGTAACACCCGGTGAACTAACGTTGCCAACAAGTGAGCTGCCAACAATTCAAGGCGAGGTATAGTCGTTGCCTTCAAAGGGGCAACCCTAGACTTGGCACAAAGCAGACAGCTCTTGGCCTTATCGAGGTGATTGGTAGATCGTATGTACAGACAGGCGCCATATGCCACCTCGCTAGCATCACAGAAACCGTGCAACTGCACAGATACGAAGTTCTGCTGTAATGCTAGCCGAGGGATAGCGATGCTGGAGATGAACTGAAGTTGGTTGTGAATCTTGCGCCACTTGTCGGCGACCGCAGAAGGAATGGGCTGGTCCCATGAACTAGTCTCCTTCCACAAAGATTGGAACAGAATCTTGCAGTAGGACACTATAGGGCATATTAGACCAAGGGGGTCAAAAATAGAGGCTATACAAGATAGCAATGTCCTTCTGGAACAGGTGGTGAATGGCTTGGAGGGATCGACTGAAGTTTCGATCCTGAGCATATCGTCAGAAGGTTGCCATATGAGGCCTAGCGCCTTTATGGAAGAGGTGTCAGAATCACCAAAGGTTCTGTGGTCGAGAGACTCCCGCAGCTCAGGAGGAACGTCTTGGAGCAGTTCCACAGAATTGGAACTCCACTTACGAGGATTGAATCCACCTAGGGGGAGGAGCTCTCTCAGCTGAGAGACAATAACCTTGGCCTCAGACAGCGTAGCAGCAGTGGCCACTATGTCATCGACATAGATGGAATTGTTTATGATGGAGGCTGCTACAGGAAACTTGCTTCCCTCGTCGATGGCTAGCTGTTTAAGAGCTCTGGTTGCCAGGAAGGAGGCAGAAGCAGTGCCATAAGTGACCGTGGTTAGGTCAAACAGCTGGATAGGGTCTGACACAGAAGTTCTCCAGTAAATCTGCTGGAGAGGTTGGTGGTCGGGATGGACTAAGACCTGTCTATACATCTTCTCGATGTCCGCTGTGAACGCCACTGGATTGAACCTAAAGCGTAGGAGGATCGAGAAGAGGTCAGGTTGCACCACCGGACCTACCGCAAGGATGTCATTGAGTGACTTCCCGCTAGAAGACTTCGCCGAAGCATCAAAAACTACCCTGAGTTTTGTCGTGGTGCTGGAAGGCTTCAAGACGGGATGGTGCGGGATAATATACTCATATTTCCCGAGTGAACTCCGAGAGGCAGGCTTCATGTGACCCAATTTCAGATAGTCATCCATGAACCTGTTATATTCCTCTCGAAGGGTTTCATTTAAAGACAGTCTTTTTTCTAATGAGAAGAATCTCTTCTGGGCTTGTAACACTGTGCTCCCCAGTGATTCTGGAGCTGATACAAAGGGCAACTTTACAATGTATCGCCCATCGGAGTCACGCTGAGTATTGGCAGCAAAATGCTGTTCACAAACTGACTCGTCAGGGAAGGGGGCTGAGTTAGACACTCGTTCTAACTCCCAGAACCGGGAAAGCTGGTTACTCACTAACTGGTCAGCAGTTAGGAAGGCTGAGTAATTAGAAGACATAGCCTCCGAGCATTCAGGCTCATTGGGGCTTGCTTCAAGATAACGCTTAGCCGTGGATCGGCGTCGATGACCATTGGAAGTATGGCAACGTTGTGAAGGGAAAGGCGCAGAGGGCAGTTTCCCGGCGAAGTACCAACCAAGGTGCGAGTTATGAATCGTAGGTAACTCACAGGTGGAAATTTGCCCTGGACACACCACTTGGGCGCAAATCTCCACTCCAAGAAGTAGATCGACACACTTAGGACGACTAAAGAATGGATCAGCCAAGGGAAGATTCGGAGGAATGTTCCAATCTTTCGTCTCAATGAAAGAGCTCGGGAACCTTTTCTCCGAAATCTCCGGAATGACAATGGCCTGTGCATTGTAGCGCCATGAAGTCACTCGCGACTGAATCGTGATGCTGGTTAGCTTGTGTGTGCTAACATTAGTGGACAAAATTCCCGCTAGCGTAGTCCGCTGCGCATGAGGAGCTAGTCCAAGACGCCTAAACAGCCTGTCGCTAATAAGATTGCAGTCTGAACCGCTATCCAGGAGGGCTGTGGCCTCAACAGGCGAGCCGTCTGAGTCCAGGATGCGGACAGTAGCAGTAGGAAGCAAGCAGCGCTGCTGGGTCTGACTAGAAGCCATAACACCTGCAGTGTTGGCAGCCTGGTGACTATCGCTAGTCGGGTCGTGGAGGAATGTGCTATGTCTCCCAGCACATCTCCTGCACTGAAAAGTCCTACAATTGTTGGCATGCCCTTGACTAAACAGGCATACGCGACACAGTTTGCGGTCTCTAACAAACTGGTCTCTTTGAGCGAAAGTCATGCTCCTGAAGTCGCTGCATGAAAACAGGTCATGCACAGCAGTACGACAACAGAGACATTTAGGCCTCGGAGAAGAAGACTTTGACTTGGAAGGAGCCGGAGAGCTCGGAACTGACTTAGCAGCCTGACTTTTCGTGGCAGCATCAGTCATCTGCAGTATGCGAACTCGGCTTTCCAAGAAGACAAATAACTCCTTGAGAGTAGGGAGCTTCCCTATTTTGACAGATGACTCCCATTCTCTGATGAGGTTCATCGGAAGCTTGTCGATGATAATTCTGGTAATAATCAGATCTGACAACTCCACTTCTGTATTAAGGGAATTCAGTGCATGCACTGTGCTTATAAAATGATCCAGGTATTTCTGCAGGGATTCTGCAGAATACCTCTCAATCTGAGGGGGAGAGAAGAGATTGTCCAGATGGGTGTTGGCGATTAGCCGGTCGTTATCAAACCTATCAATCAAAGTCTGCCACGCCACCTGGAAAGTCGCAGCAGAGACAGGAATATTCTGAATGACCGTACTAACCTCTGATGACAGGCAAGACTTCAAGTACTGATACTTGTCCATGTCCGAAATGTGCCTGTGTTGAATTACCAACGACGAGAAAGTGTCACGAAACTCGATCCACTCAGAGGGGTTCCCATTGAACTGAGGAAGACGGATTTCGGGGAGTTTCGGTAACAACGGCGTGACAGGGTCAAGCGAAGAGCGCTGACTGGCAGTCTGCGCCTGCTCGGGTTCATATAGCTGTTTCCTTTCAGCTATCATGGAGTCAAAGAAACTGATGACTTTATAATAATCAGATTCCACTGCGTGAAAGTCGAATTCATGATCCTGGTAGGCCTCGTCAATGGCCACCTGAGCATAATCTGACTTATAGGCCTTGAAGATCTCTACGAATTCAGAGCGGCGAATGCGCGCCTCATGAAGCGTAGCGAGATCTTCGATTTCGTACTCTCGCATAATCTGCATTTGACGCAGAAATTGCGATTGCAAGTACTCGAAGCGTCTTATTTTAGCCTTTTGGGCAGCTTCGGCCTGGGCGTGGGCTTCGGCTCTCTTAGCTTCGGCTTCCTCACGGGCCAGGGCGAGCTGGGCCTGGGCTTGCCTTTCTGCAAGGGCCTGCTGGGCCAGGGCCTCCGCTCTCTTAGCTTCGGCTTCCTTTTCGGCTAAAGCCAGCTGGGCCTGAGCCTGCCTTTCTGCAAGGGCCTGCTGAGCCAGGACCTCCGCTCTCTTAGCTTCGGCCTGGGCCAGGGCCTCCTTGTCAGATAAGGCCTGAAGAAATTTACACAATTGAGAGTTGCCTCTGGAAATGACGGCGTCGACTTCTGCCCTATAGGCTTCTTCAGCATCAGAATAATCCACACCGTCGATTTCAGTCTGCACAAGGTCGAACTTAGCTGCAAGTTCGTCTAACTTAGACTCATACTTTTTGAGTTCAGGATATGTGACATCCTCAATAGCTAAATTACTAATGACATTAACCTGCCGCGTAATCTGGGCCTTAATGGGAACTCGCTTGGCTTTAAGAGCCGTCAAACCGTCTGGACTCGACATAGCGACTTGCTTCTACAATGTCTGAATTAAATAGGTTGCCCGCCTAGAGCCGGTGCAACAATAACAAATTAATGTTTGCTTATAAGAATGGAGTGAGTTGCCCGCATAGGAGCATACGAGTAGACAAAGAAATAGTGTGTAGCTGTACAGGTGTAAGTACACAGATGTAAATGTTTACACTTTACAAGAAAGTACAAAAAACTTAATTGAAATCTGTCAGAGACCACCCTCAAACGCAATGCGGAGGAGAACCACAGATACTTATAGCAACTGACTTTAAACTACTTATTACTGATGGCTACTGATGGTAGCGTCTCACACCGGCGGCAAACTATACCGGGAGAACAAGATTGATATATAAGAATGACTAGAATTGTGGCTAATCACTGAGGTCTCTGTAATAAGTGACCAAGACAAATTCAAACTGTTAATTGAATAGTTACTTTACGTTAATTATAGGTCACTAACTATCAATGCATCTTCAACCATAGGCCTCTGGGTCATATCTAGGCCCGGAGGAACCACAAAGAGATGTTCCCGCTCCCACGGTAGCTCGCAGGCGAAATAGGGACACGGGGAAACCTCTCCGGTTTGAAGGATGCTACACTAAGTCAAATTTAAAATATATTTATTGAGCCCCTTGAAAGATACAAAGAGCACAATGGACAAAATGATAAGCAGACCCTTTTAAATACAAGATGGAATTTTGTATCTTGCTTTACAAATAAATTCCTCTTCCTAGCGGTGCCGAAGAAGATGAAATGTTGATGAAGTCAAGGGGAGACGACTTAGTAAGCTCCTTCTGGAAAATAAGGCATGCTTGCCTTATAAGACTGATGAATAGCTCGGAGGACCAGAGCAGAGCAATTTTTATAGTCGCGCTTGCTCAAACGACTGAGAAAGAATTTCACTATTCTTGAAGTGAATGCGCACTATCAGCAAATTATTTTAAGGTCGACTTGCTGCTTCGACCGAGAATAAGAACCTTTAAATGTTGCTTCGACACTGCAACTAAAATTAAGCACTCTGAAATATTCACTTCACAGCAGTACTTACAGTAAATCCTTTTACTTAATAAGTTACGCATTCAAGTCCATACGGTTTGATCAGGGAAGTAAAAAACTTGGCTTCACACATTTGTAATTGAATCACAAATAAATTACTTTGAAGAACGTATTAAATTGCGTCTCTGCAATAACTAGGGCTGGGAAACTTCAAATTCCCAGCTCGACAATAATAACTAGATTCAGAATTCTGAACTGAAAACTAGCCTGGCGAAAGCTTCGAACGAGAGAATAAGAATGAATAGCAAGAATGACAGACGTCACGACATGTGACGTAAAGCAAGAATCCCATTGGCCAAGAAAAACATAAATAATTAATCTTGGAAATAAATCAATTAAGTTACATTAAAATACTAGAACATAAATAAGAGAATTAATAGCATTACTTTAAAACTGAATTGTTTCTTTAAAAACACAAAATTATGAATAAAATATACTAAAAAATAATCAGACTGAAACTTTGGGTTGGAGATTATAACATGACTATCCAAAAAATGAAAGATGCGACAGTCAAATGTTATTTCTTATGAGAATTGATGGGAGAAAGAACAAACAGATAAGTAAACATATTTAAAATTATATTGAAGACACAACAAGAAAATAAAACAAGCGAAGTTGCCATAGCAACACGGCGAATGACCTCGCGAAACCAGCTGATGCCTCAAATCCGGCCAGACACGAATGCCAGACGGAACAAATGTTTACATTTCGAACCGTCTTTTTAAATGTTTCCTTTCAAATATATGCAGCATAATATTTTAACAGTTCATTCAACTAACTTTTTAATATAAATTACAAATTTTCGTATCAGTCAAATAGCGGAATGAGTGCTTTGTTCATGCCACTTCAACAGTAACGAAAATCGAAAACTAAAAAAAAAGAAAATAATATAATGGTAATCTTCTATTCGTTATTTAGTAAGTTTTCCAGAATATTAATATGCATGTAAACATTTTGTACTATTCAACCACGATTGTGGCTTAAAGGTCCGTTGTTTCTCCACTCGTAGCGGGCCTGGGTTCGATTCCCAGTTGTGACATGTTTAATAAGTGGGATTTTCCTAATCTGTGAGGCGAATGTCGGGAAACTTCATGCCTTTGTGGTCACCGGATATCATCTGACCGTCATCATCACCTTCAACCCATCCACGCCATGTTCGGAATGAGTGTTTGTGTGACTGGTATAGGCTATTATCTCGTCCTTATGTTTTCTTGCTGTGTAGGAGGTGGCCCCAGCATTGGGCTGATCACTCAACCCGAGAGGCCCTCCATGCCCTAGTTCGGTCACAAAATGGATGTGATCTAAAGAAAATTTCGCCCCCGAAAGGTCGCGGTCCTATAAGGCCCGAGCGGCGTTGGGTGCGTAAACGTCCCTCCAACATGGAGGTAAAACTAATAGAAATAACTTGCATTATAAAGCGATTATTTATACTTTTCTTACAATCCTCGCTGTTCAGTAGCCTATATGAGGAAAATACCCCAACGCTTTTTGCAGGTGCATCATAATGGATAGCATTGTGGTCAAGCAAACAAGAAACATGGCAGGTTTGATTACATTTTCAGGATTAAGGAAGTATTTAAAATTCTAACACGAAACTCTGAATTGACTTTCTCTACCCTTCATATTACAACATAGAAACGTGGCTGAATTGCGGGAGTAAACTTAGGTCTCGTTCAGAACCGTATTGCTAGCCAGGTTAGATTTAAAACTTGCATTTTTGGTGAAATAAGTAGCTTGCATTTACTGTTCAGAAAAAATATACGTTAAAATACTTCGACAATTTTTTAGCTCTTATATTGCAGTTTGAGTATAAAATTTAAGGAATAAAGGATCAAACACAATGCTTTCTCTACATATAGGCCTAGTAACTATTTTGCGGGTTGAGAAAGTACATTTCTGGGGCCAACATGACCTCTACCCCTCATAATAAGATGTAATGTAAATTACTTTATTGCGGGGGTACGCATTCAGTTTTTTAGGTTCCGTTCCGATTTGCGAAGGAAATGCTTATGCTTGAATTTTAGATGAGATGAGTAGCTTATAACTTCTATCCTTTAGATAACTTATACGAAGAAATGTCCATACAAATGTTTTAGCTTTTCAGTAGGCAATGTATAGTTTGTGTAGAATTTTTCAGCAAAATCATTCGAGACGTTTTCGAGAACCACATAAAGTGAAATTTTCCTCATGTAAATTGGTAGTCGAAAAAGAAAAAAGTCCTTCCTTTGTTTTGTTTCTCTTACTCGGAAGATTCAAATATTACATTACGTCTTATACGATTTTTCATTTGTACGTACGTAACTGACAGACACATTTACACACAGACATGCAGGCCGATAAGTTTCCGAAAATTAAATTTTAGGGGGTCAGGCACGGCGCACAATTATGAAAAAAAGGTGTAAGAATCGGCCATGACATCTGGAACCCAATTTATTAATTTCATAACAACAGATAAGAAGTGGCATAAATAACCGATAACGTTAATATCGATTTCGGCCTGTTGTCATTGAAGTAACTAGGAGCATACACCGTACAAAGAGTTTGAATTCTTAAATTTAAACAAAATTAAATATTGCATTGAACTTCTACATGTGTTAATATTATCTTTGTAGACATAATACTCACTGTACATTCGCATGAACTGCTGTACTTTGACTTCTTTGATGGTAGGCCTATTGAATAATACTTCTCTTTTGCTTATTAAGTCCCATTTGCCTTTCTTCTCAGTGATATAGAATGTTTGACCCTTTCTGCCGCGTTGAAATTATGATGTCGAATTTCTTGTGCCATTCCTTGAATCGTTATGCCTTGTACATCCATGGAAACCATTAAGATGTACTATTCATCCTCGTGAAGTGTTTGTGAAAGTATAACTAATTTGAAAGTTTATACTTGTTATGGGGAATAGCTAAGTGCACATCGGTAAGGGATATTATTATTGTGACCATCCAGTGACCCTTGAATTACGCACACATTGTTAGTTGGGGGTACTTTAACTGCTCACAAACATCGCAGATAGGGTCTGGGTATTACCAAAAGTAAACTTATTTAGCATATTGTGAATTTAAAAAGAAGGAACATATTTTCACATGGATGAGTAAGATTTAAACATTTAGGCTCTTTGTTATGAGATATTACATTTGAAGTTCTGCATATAAGAATATGATCTTTGTACACCTAATACTCACTGTACATTCGTATGAACACCACCGCAATATATTCTCTTCATATAGCGGGGACAAAGACAAGCTACTTTTACGAGGGGCACACTGAAAGTCGTGAGCAACGTTTTTCAAAACCTTAATCTTTATTTGTACGTGAAATCAAGTATATCATCTCAATCTACTGACCTTTCTTTCACTTTTACACATAGTCTCCGTTTTTTTTTTCCCACACGTTTCCCCCCATCGTTCTGCAAGTTTGAAAATACCCTGAGAGAACATCTGCTACTCATCTTGGCATGGAATTGACGCGTCTCCGGAAATAGTCAAGATCCGGGCGAGGTAATTTTTTGTTTACTTAATGGACATTGTTTTCCCACTACTTTTCGATTGCCGCAATATTTAACTAGCTAATTAACGAATTATTCCCAGAAAATGAATTTTACTAGCTTATTTTCAAATAGGTTTCGAAATGGGCTAAGGCAACAGTCGACACTAGAACAAATTTCAATACATTCCCTGCTATCCTGTGAATGCCGCTAGGCATGCGCAGTGTCTCATATCGTCAACTTAGATATTTTAGTCGGCCAGCTTTTTTTCCCCCCTCCCTGTACATCGAAACCGGGATTTTAGTTTCTTTAGTTATCAGTAGGTTTAATTGTTTAAGCATGATTTGGATAAGGTTCATGAATCTGTGATTCATTGTCAGAGAACAATGGGAAACGTGTGAAAAAAATCGGAGACTATGTGGAAAAATGAAAGAAAGGTCTGTAGATTGAAGTGATATACTTGGTTTCACTTACAAATAAAGATTAAGGTTGTGAAAAAATGTTGCTCACTACTTTCAGTATGCCCCTCGTATAAAGAGATTTATACTCTATGGATTCAATTTTTCTTATCAGAGCATGGCCGTCACTGATTTCTAACGGTTGGAATGATGCGAAAAAAAGGAACTTCGTTGTTAACTCATTAATAGAAGAATTAATGCAGTGGTGGTCAGTCATGTGATCAGTTTGTAAATTTTGCAGGTTACGAAAACTCTAAATTATGTTATAGTTTTTGATGAATGATTAAGAGTCAGGTTTTTACGATCATTAAGAAGACGTGAAGCCAATTAAATGAAATTTT
This sequence comes from Ectobius pallidus, assembly GCA_964059195.1. NCBI lineage: Eukaryota > Metazoa > Arthropoda > Insecta > Blattodea > Ectobiidae > Ectobius > Ectobius pallidus. The sequence goes on from CAXKWD010000125.1 coordinate 139,208, forward strand.
TAGCCACATTTCGCTTCATTATTGACTAATGAGCATCAAATTGTAATGACTTTAAGGCCCTTTAGATGTAGCATACACATTTTACGTCTGTGAACATTGATCTCTTAATAAAAGCTCTTCTATGTCCCCTCTATACACAGGTAAAATATTGCGGTGTTGTTCATTAACACTCTATACATGTGATAGGGCAATGTAGAAAACATGAATGATTGTTTTAAATATATACTGAATAATGAAATCAGATAAACCGATGTAACAAAGTGCCAGAATGCTTTTGTTTTATCTGTGATACTTGCAATTATGATAGGCATGTGCAGAAAAGAAGTTATTTTTGTAATAGATTTCGTGAGGTAAACTCTAGATCGATTCATTAAGCAGGGCTTACGGAAGAACAAATGTCTAAAGTTCGGTTATTAACATTAATTCATACTCGTGTAAAGTTCTCGCACGATATCTGTGCCGATGAGACAGTTACTCTCCAGAGAGAGACATGCTATTGTGTGAGAGAGAGAGAGAGAGAGAGAGGTAGCTTGGCCTTTACAAATAAAAAGGAAGGTATTGTTGTGCGAGAGAGATAGGTAGCAGGCCAATCGACGCTACAGTCCCCATGAAAACATAATGCAATGATTTAGGCAATCGGCACAGATTTCGTGCGGGATCTTTACACTGATAGAAGAAATTCTTAAAATATGTCAACATATCATAAATATCACGGTCAATAATATTAATGAATCAAGGGTACGCCTACGATTCGCTGACTTGTTTGTTTCAGGTTTAAAGCAGCAGTATAGGTTATGAATGAATTAAATTCAATCTGAAATCAATCTGTCAGGAATTACATTAGGCATATTTGCTTCCACAGCAACGTTTAAATTAAAAAGATACTCACATTGGAATATTCTGTAGATATCGGTAGGTATAAATTTCAGTAGAATGCACAATATTATATCAGTATTAAATGGCTAGTTGTGTTTTAAATCTTTTATTTACGTTTACTTACACAGACATCGTTATGAAGAAATGAATAAATCAAGGCGGGCTAACAATATCAAAAACGATTGGCAATTTGTTACGATGTGTTTAATATATAGTGGGCCATGCAATAATATTGCAAAATTTCATATTACGTATTAAAAAATTAATATTTATATTAAATTGGAAATGAAAGCATGCTCTTTAATAAGTAATTTAGCCTATTATTTCTACTTACAGGAACTGATATAACTGCAGTGTCTTGTTTATATTAGTAACGGGAGCTCGACGCTGATTGGCTGTCCACGAGCCAATCAAAGTGCTTCAGATTTTCGGAGAACGAATATTATAATAGATGTAACCGTTCATTACTCATTTCGGTACCAGCCAACCGATTTAGTCAAAATTCAATAGGTTTCTTTCCATGGACGTTATAAATGCGTATACCAAGTTCCATGAAAATCCGATAACGCGTATTTGAGTTATCGCGCCTTTCTAATACATTACCTTTAAAATAGGCACTACATTGGGCATTATTCCGGTTTCGTTCAACCTATTTGGTCCAATATCAATAGGCTTCTTCCCATGGACGTTATAAATGCGTGTATCAAGTTTCATGAAAATCCGTTAATGCGTATTTGAATTATTACGCGTACAGACACACAGACGGACGGACGGACGGACGGACAGACAGACGGAGGACAGACAGACGGAGGACAGACAGACGGAGGACAGACAGACGGAGGACAGACAGACGGACGGACATTTCCCCGTCCCCCACACAATCTTGTAAAGTACTATACTGGCATTTAATAAAGTAATAGAATTATACTAAATCATGTTTACTGTAATTCTTAGTTCTTACATTTCATGTCTTAACCCCCAGAAGCATTTTCTATCCTTGTTTATATATATATTTGTACCTCACTTTTTTACCTATTTTTTCCAATGTTACACATTTGTAACATGGCATAAATAATTCTAATAGCATCTCTTCTAAGTCATGTACTTCCCTTACATATACACAAACTCTTGCACTTTCAATTGGTTGCGGATGTAACCGTCAACCAATGTATTAAATTGTAATCGTTTATTGCTATTGCTAGTTTACTAAAGTATGATCGTTCTAAGAAGGAAACCTGAAGTAAACAAAAACCAGTACATCTGTCTCACTCTAGCATATTATTCGTATGACTTAAGAATTAGAAAAAAATACCTGTTTTTGTTTACTTCAGGTTTCCTTCTTAGGTCATCTTGATCTAGTTAAGGTTACTTTACAGGACGAAAGGAGGTTTCGTAACTAAGTTTCGCAATTGTTTTTTGCTTGATTGTGCAAGCGCGAGATGTACTGGTGACAATGAGTTCGGCTGATCCTAACTTTTCTTCTTCTATCTTTACCTTAGTTAACCTCTCCCTTTAAGGGACATCTAAGCCGCCTGGGCTCTAACTTTTCACGAAACTATAATAGTAATTACAATACTTTACGCTTATTTAGCTTTTTAGCGATTTGTAAAATGAAGTGGGGAGGTGAGGAAATTGTGAAATGTCTGGATTGATACGTGTTCCAAACGTGTATGTGGGATTACGACAACTTGAACTTCAGAAATAACATGAAACCTGTGGTTGCATTGGAATTAGTTTTAAAACAAAATGGATGTTATTAGCTTCACGAAATCATTTTCAGGAAGGTGGTTACGAAAACTATTGTCATCATATAAACTAGCCATATTTTCTGAAGACGTGATTCTAATACGTATATGCATCACTATTCTTTCGGATCTTCTGTAGATTCAGCACTTATCGGAATCAATATTAGGTATTATATTAAGTTATTCGTCCATAAGGGAAACAGAATACCACGGGCATAAAAGAGATGTTGTAATTCCGTACTTTACTCTCATGGCCTCCAGTCACATGCCTGTGGAACGCGACACGCATATCGTGACCTCTGTTTTCCCCTTCCAATGGTCCAAACGACTCTGAATGTAGTATACATACTTTCGTCGGCCTGGACATCGAATTGACGGTAACAAGCGTAAGTCGCAGTAAACTCCCGTTTTTACATAACCATATAGCTAACTAATAGTTTAGATATAATAACACTTTTAAAAATACAACTGATTTTACAAAATAGAGAAAAAAACTGAATCAATCAAGTACTGTTAACAAATGATGGCACCCTTCCTTCTTGGCTGCAGTCGATTTCGATGTCTGTTCAACTGCATTACCAGAGCCTGCGAACGAGGACGCGAAGGATAGGATTTTCTGTTATTCCTTTCAACGTTACTGCAGCATCCACGATTATAAATTTTACATCATTTTGCAGTCAATGCAGGGTTTTAAAGGAATAACAGACTTTAGGCTCCGTTATCGCTGCTGTGTATTAAACATAGCAGCGATTCACCAAAGACCAGTTTTCGTTTTAACATTTGCCGAAATTTTCTTATCCGTCAGTCTCGGAAACTGATTTTATAAAAACACTAAAATAGTGAAGTCAGATGCATGGAAAAATATAATTACAATATAACCTTGAAATAGATCAACTTTTTCAGTTAAATTATGGCTGTCTCAAAGATTCGTAACTTTAAGCTTATAAGGCCAGTAGGACAATTTTGTGCAAGCCAAGACCAAGGAAAATAGTAAACGATCAGTTAACATTAATCAAATTACCGCATTTTAGTTAGAAGCTGAGATCTGGTCTTTGGTCCTATGAACATGTTTATTTATATTTTCTATTTAACACTCAAATCAACATTACAATATTTATCACTCTACCTAACGTCGAAAACGATTTCTTGCTCCGCAGTCATCTCCAGCATAAGTTAATGGTGTTTTAGTTGGGATGTGATCTACATAGTCCTGTCAATTAAACTACTATTTTCTCTTATCCCTCACATTGCACTGTTCTTCACTTCACATCAACACAGGAAACGCTTTCCTTCCTCAGCAGTAATCTCCGGCATTGGCTCTTTCCATTGTAGATCCCACGGCATCTGTTCGGTACCATTCCCATTGATCCTTGTGAAGAAGGTCCAGATAATGATTGTGTATCCTGCAAAAATGAGAAGTCCATTTTAAATATTACGTTGATTTTAATATGAATTTTAAAATGATATACACGTGTAATTTAAGATCAGATATCAAAGTGTAAAACGTCATAAAAATGTGATTATTTTGATACTATGATGCTTAATTCAAATTCCTCTACTAGACCTATGTTAATTGACTTTCATGACATGCAGTATGTTACATTCATATTGTGCATTACCTTTCCCTGAAGGTATTAATTCCTGTAATCACTGTTTCTCTTCTCTCTGATTTCCGAATCCATTTAGATTTTATCTCCATTCTTGAGAAACGATTTTTAGGGTCGTTATTTCGGATAGGATCTGTTTATGTATAATTTCTTTCCTTCATTTAATTAATGTAATTATGAATTCTTTGTTTGGTTAAGTTTTTTCACGTTTCATTCGATGCAGTCCTTGTTTTAGTTAACGATTTCATTTTCTTTAATGCATATTTCGTTTCATTGTTCTTTTTGCTTATTTCATTTATGTGGTGCTTGTTTCCTTTGTTTGGTTGATTTTGTATCTTTTCGCAATCTGTATTGACGGAAAAGTTTAATAAATGAAAATAAAATCTTAAATTATAGTGATATACAATGTATATCTTTTATTTTTTCCGCGGAAACTATTACGGAAATTGAAAGTATTGTTTAATTTTGTAAATCATTAGGTTCAAATTATCAACACAAGTAGGGCAGAGGATTTTTTAAGTTTTATAAGTCCAAATTCAATGGTAAGAGACTAGGTTTTATTTTCATTCAAGATTTTATTGAACAGCAACAAACTAACACAGTACTGGATGAGTGACTTGAGGCTTTTCCGGCGTTGAGAATTTATAATGGATCTCGGCAGGTGTAAAGCATTACACGCTTACATGCTTGGATGGATTCCGAACTTTCGGCAGCTTACTCTTTCGGAGTATCAGAATCAACTTACGCTTCTGTCAAATGATAAAAAATTAATAATGTTATTATTATATGTATTCGTATTTAGGCTTGCTTTGAAATGATGTAAAACTGTCTTAATTTTAAAGAGTTTTCAGCATTAAAACTTTCTATAGTGGAAAATATGAAGAAAGTAACGTGGTGTGTACTGTAGGTACCATTTCATATTTACAATATTGTCTTTTTTTCAGACAACATAAAAAGTAATATATTTTTATTAAATTTCAGAATGATACTTTATGAGATTTTTGGGGGACGGGAAATGTCTGTCCGTCCGTTTTATCGAAACTTGGTATACGCATTAATAACGTCCATGGGAAGAAGCTTATTTATTTTGGACCAAATCTATTGATCCGTACGTGAGTAATGCCCAATTTAGCGGGTATTTTGTGATAGCATATTAGACTGAATGTATCAAATGCAAATCAGTTCTCATGATAACATTTTGTTTTACAGTGTTTACATACGACTTTAGATTTTGCAAATAACACTACCCACATATTCCTTCACATATGCTTATCAAACTTTAGACCTCTGTTCTTCCGTAAGTCCTGCTTAATGATTGGAGCTTAACTCGGAAATCGATAACACAATAACTTCTGCCATAACTGCAATTATCACTGATTAAACAAAACCATTCTGGCACTTTGTTACATCAGTTTACCTGATTTTATTTACATTGTACTAGTAATGACGTTTTAGGTGACATATTGCTTACTTATATTTAGCATAGCATTAAAAGAAAATTAACAAAATGTTACTTCATGATACCAACAGAGAACTGGCTGTATCCAACCTATCCTTGTTTGATTTGGATATGTGGAGATGGACATGTTTTATCAGTGGGGAGACAAGAATGCACAGTAGCAATATGAACTTGTGGAATAGTTTCGAAGCGGCATTCTCGCGCAGGTCATGATTCAGATATTCTTTTAGTCTCTATAATCGATACTCAACAAGTGTTTTACACACTATTGGTTCGTTTTTTCAGTCATACTATTACGATTGTTATGGGTTTATACGACCTTCCGGAAGTGGATGATATTAACTAATTAATTTTTTCGTTAATTTTATTGCTTCCACCTACCCACCTGGCCTATACCACTGGGGTATGCATACGTATGGCAATCTGAAATCCTCTGTCCTAAGGAATTGACCAAATAATATTGGTCAGTTACAATTTCCATAAAAGTGTAAATCCCTCTAAAATAAACCTCAAAAGAAAATAAAAAAACGGGATTGAGGGAGCATATTAAAAACACTGTATCCACGGGTGATAATAGTAGTATGGTTTTGTCACCTACCCCTATGGTGGAGTCGCGATACATACCCGCAACACATGGTGGAGCAGGGGCAAAGTCCATCTCGCAGCGTGTTGCAGGGGCAAAGTCCGCAAATGACGTCATCCAAGATGGCGGCGCGCTAGACCACGTGACCGGCAGTAGGTTTCATATTACAGCACGAAGCGTAAATGCAACGTCATCATTATATTTCTCCATACAAGTTTTCCGTAAGATGTTTATTTCACTATGGTCCTGGGATCTACTCAACCTGGATACCTAAGGCTGTTAACATTATATTACTTTTTTTTCTTTCTTTCTTTCTTTTCTTTTTCTTTTTTTACACATCGAAGTCTAAAAGATACTAAGATAGCACATATTTCATTTCTTCAAGTATTTTTTTGTAATTATATTTCACTGTACATTTTTTCCGTAAGATGTCTATTTATCTAAAACATTAATTTTTCACTATAGTCCTGGGATCGACTCAACCTGGAGTAAATGCGACCGATACCTAAGGCTGTTAACCTTATTATTATTATTATTATTATATTACTTCTTTGATTACCTATCGAAGTCTAAAAGATATTATGTTAGCACATATTTCAAACCTTTATTTATTTATTTATTTATTTTTTATAATTATGGTAGCTATCGTTTTAAAACTATATTTCGTCATAAGATGATAATTTTAGCCCTGGGGTTAACTCAGCCTCTAGCTTACCGACGAGTGTTGAATTAGCTTCAAACCCTCGGTATAATGAGGGAATAATATTATGTTGATAATTACGGCATTATAAAATTCGCGTACAGAAAGCCAGCATGTGATTTATACATGTGGAGTACAGAGATTTGCTGAGGTAATCGGAAGTCTCATCTCGCAAGATTTCTACTCACCTTGCAGTGGTCATATGCAGACGCAAGCGTTCTAGTATGTCTTATCTCGCACTCGTGTCACCTACATTTCATCTCTTTAAATCTTTATTCATAACAGTGATATTTCATTTATCCATTTAATCTTTAAATCCTAGTTTATTAATCTACCTAGTGCTTTTATTAATTTATTGCTTTGAAGCGGACTTGGTCCTCACGGTTGCTCCTGGTGAAAATAGAAAAATGGTTTTCAATGCACGGTTTTAGCGAGAGATTTGAAATTCTAATACGTAATTCTTTAGAAAATGGCTTTTAGCGCGTAATTTAAAATTATGAACAAATGACATTGTGGTAGATTTGTAATATACTTTTACAAGAGTGTCCTCTTATATGTTTCATTTCACATTAGGTATCATATTACCAAAGTCAACAACCGTGTCGACAATCTGAGCCTCATTATTTATTATTATTATTATTATCAGACGCCATCAAAAGTGTAGAGATATCGTTATGTCAAACCTTCATAAAGTTTTATAAATATGGTAGCTAACGTTTTAAAACTTTATTTCATCATACAATTTTGTCATAAGATATTAATTTCAGCCCTGGGGGTCGACTCAGCCTCTAACAGAATCCTGGAGTAAAAGCGGCCGGTGCGTAGGGCCGACAACCTTAACATACATATTATTATTATTATTATTATTATTATTATTATTATTATCATCATTATTATATTACTTTTTTCTTTTTCTTTCTTTCTTTCTTTTCTTTTTCATTTTTTACACATTCAAGTCTAAAAGATATTAAGATAGCATATATTTAAACCTTTATGTTTTTTTTTTATAATTATATTTAACCATACAATTTTATCCGTAAGATGTATATTTCTCTATTACATTAATTTTTTACTATGACCCTGGGATCAACTCAGCCTCTAACAGAATACTAGAGTAATGCGGTCGGTATGTAAGGCTGTTAATCTTAACGTACATATTATTATTATTATCATTATTATATTACTTCTTTGTTTACATATCGAATTCTAAAAGATATTACGTTAGCACATATTTCAAAACTTTATTTATTTATTTATTTATTTATTTTTTTATTTTTTTGTATAATTATGGTAGTTATCGGCCAGTGCGTAAAACTCATGCTGAGGTCTTTAGAGGGAATATATTATGTTAATAATTACAGGTTTTTTTAATGCCGATACAGTAATATATGGCAAGCCAGTATCGAGTTTTATATTCAAGTGTTATATCATCGCAGAACTGTGCTTAGCGTTGTCTCAAAGCAGAGAGAGTTTTGCTGATTAGGCTAGCATTTTTGCTGATACAGTAATACTATATAGCGAGTATTTTTTTATCTACGCTCAAGTGATACAACTTCATTCAGTCTCTTTAAATGTACACTCAATATGTCAAAACACTCCTTTCCCTGTAATACATTATTCATTAGGCATTCTGTTTAATTTTCCAATCGTTACGCCTTATATGTGTTATATCAGTGATCTCATTCCTTTTGCTTTAATTATTATTAAAACCTAGTCATATGTGTAATTTTTATTCGATGCGTATTACCTATAACGATTTTTATATAATAAACCTATGTTTCATCTCTGAACGATATCACGTTACATGTTATACAACTTAATAAATACGTCATTATTCATAGGCGTTTTGTAAAGTCAGTTTTTTCTCAACGCAGAACCGTATCGCAACGTATGGAGATTTTGTCGTCATAAACGGGAAGTTTGCTGACCTTCACATACAGGACGGGTGGTATTATTTAGATCAGTGATTTAACTTTTAATACAATGTTATGCTTTACCTAATGTTATGCTTTACCTGCTAATCTGAAGCGATGTATTTACGAATTGATCCTATTTTTGTGTATAATAATATTACATTATTTTGCTTTTCAATTTGTTACATACCGATATATTTTAAATTATTCTTGAAGCGATTTCTTCATATTTCTATGATTACCTATGATTTTACCTATTTTCTATGAATACCTATGATTTCTATGTATAATGTAATAAAACATTGTTTCATCTCCGTTCGATCTCACTTCAATTTTTTTATATAATTATATTCCACATACAATTTTATCCATAAGATGTCTATTTCTCTAAAACCTAGCCCTGGGGACGATTCAGCCTGGGTTTGCTGGCTAGCGTATAATTTGAAACAATAATTTTCACTTTGGTCCTAGGGTAAAGGCAGCCAATGCGTAAGGCTGGTAACCATATCGTACCTTATTATTATTATCATATTTCTTCTTTGTTCACACATCGAATTCTAAAAGATGTAACAATAGCCATTATACATTTTTATAACTATGACAGCGGTTGATTTTTATCTGCTGACATAAGCCAACACATAAGATATCTATTTCCCTATATCATCTTTTTCCTGAGATGGACTCGGCCTCAGTCGTTGTATAAAATGTTAATCTCCTTGTACTATTGTCTCAAACCCTTGGTCTGTATACGCAAAACAACGTAATAAATGCGTCATTATTCATAGACTTTTGTAAAATATATTAAAAGCCTGTATTAAGTTTTATACTCATACGTTATAAACAGCGAAGATTTCTGCTAGCCTTGTGTCAATGCAGAGAGAGTTTACCGAATAAGCTAACCTTAACAGATAGCATTCTCGAGACCGAGAAACGAGACCGAGACCGAGAAACGAGACCGAGACCGAGAAACGAGACCGAGAACGAGACCGAGAAACGAGAAACGAGACCGAGAAACGAGAAACGAGACCGAGAAACGAGAAACGAGACCGAGAAACGAGAAACGAGACCGAGAAACGAGAAACGAGACCGAGAAACGAGAAACGAGACCGAGAAACGAGAAACGAGACCGAGAAACGAGAAACGAGACCGAGAAACGAGAAACGAGACCGAGAAACGAGAAACGAGACCGAGAAACGAGAAACGAGACCGAGAAACGAGAAACGAGACCGAGAAACGAGAAACGAGACCGAGAAACGAGAAACGAGACCGAGAAACGAGAAACGAGACCGAGAAACGAGAAACGAGACCGAGAAACGAGAAACGAGACCGAGAAACGAGAAACGAGAACGAGAAACGAGAAACGAGACCGAGAAACGAGAAACGAGACCGAGAAACGAGAAACGAGACCGAGAAACGAGAAACGAGACCGAGAAACGAGAAACGAGAACGAGAAACGAGAAACGAGACCGAGAAACGAGAAACGAGACCGAGAAACGAGAAACGAGACCGAGAAACGAGAAACGAGACCGAGAAACGAGAAACGAGACCGAGAAACGAGAAACGAGACCGAGAAACGAGAAACGAGACCGAGAAACGAGACCGAGACCGAGAAACGAGACCGAGACCGAGAAACGAGAAACGAGACCGAGAAACGAGACCGAGACCGAGAAACGAGACCGAGAAACGAGACCGAGAAACGAGACCGAGAAACGAGACCGAGAAACGAGACCGAGAAACGAGACCGAGACCGAGAAACGAGAAACGAGACCGAGAAACGAGAAACGAGAAACGAGAAACGAGACCGAGAAACGAGAAACGAGACCGAGAAACGAGAAACGAGAAACGAGAAACGAGACCGAGAAACGAGAAACGAGACCGAGAAACGAGAAACGAGAAACGAGAAACGAGACCGAGAAACGAGAAACGAGACCGAGAAACGAGAAACGAGAAACGAGAAACGAGACCGAGAAACGAGAAACGAGACCGAGAAACGAGAAACGAGAAACGAGAAACGAGACCGAGAAACGAGAAACGAGACCGAGAAACGAGAAACGAGACCGAGAAACGAGAAACGAGAACGAGAAACGAGACCGAGAAACGAGAAACGAGACCGAGAAACGAGAAACGAGACCGAGAAACGAGAAACGAGACCGAGAAACGAGAAACGAGACCGAGAAACGAGAAACGAGACCGAGAAACGAGAAACGAGACCGAGAAACGAGAAACGAGACCGAGAAACGAGAAACGAGACCGAGACCGAGAAACGAGACCGAGAAACGAGACCGAGAAACGAGACCGAGAAACGAGACCGAGAAACGAGACCGAGAAACGAGACCGAGAAACGAGACCGAGAAACGAGACCGAGACCGAGAAACGAGAAACGAGACCGAGAAACGAGAAACGAGACCGAGACCGAGAAACGAGACCGAGACCGAGAAACGAGACCGAGACCGAGAAACGAGACCGAGAACGAGACCGAGAAACGAGAAACGAGACCGAGAAACGAGAAACGAGACCGAGAAACGAGAAACGAGACCGAGAAACGAGAAACGAGACCGAGAAACGAGAAACGAGACCGAGAAACGAGAAACGAGACCGAGAAACGAGAAACGAGACCGAGAAACGAGAAACGAGACCGAGAAACGAGAAACGAGACCGAGAAACGAGAAACGAGACCGAGAAACGAGAAACGAGACCGAGAAACGAGACCGAGACCGAGAAACGAGACCGAGACCGAGAAACGAGACCGAGACCGAGAAACGAGACCGAGACCGAGAAACGAGACCGAGAAACGAGACCGAGAAACGAGACCGAGAAACGAGACCGAGAAACGAGACCGAGAAACGAGACCGAGACCGAGAAACGAGAAACGAGACCGAGAAACGAGAAACGAGACCGAGAAACGAGAAACGAGAAACGAGACCGAGAAACGAGAAACGAGACCGAGAAACGAGAAACGAGACCGAGAAACGAGAAACGAGAAACGAGAAACGAGACCGAGAAACGAGAAACGAGACCGAGAAACGAGAAACGAGAAACGAGACCGAGAAACGAGAAACGAGACCGAGAAACGAGAAACGAGAAACGAGACCGAGAAACGAGAAACGAGACCGAGAAACGAGAAACGAGAAACGAGACCGAGAAACGAGAAACGAGAAACGAGACCGAGAAACGAGAAACGAGACCGAGAAACGAGAAACGAGACCGAGAAACGAGAAACGAGACCGAGAAACGAGAAACGAGACCGAGAAACGAGAAACGAGACCGAGAAACGAGAAACGAGACCGAGAAACGAGAAACGAGACCGAGAAACGAGAAACGAGACCGAGAAACGAGAAACGAGACCGAGAAACGAGAAACGAGACCGAGAAACGAGAAACGAGACCGAGAAACGAGAAACGAGACCGAGAAACGAGAAACGAGACCGAGAAACGAGAAACGAGACCGAGAAACGAGAAACGAGACCGAGAAACGAGAAACGAGACCGAGAAACGAGAAACGAGACCGAGACCGAGAAACGAGACCGAGAAACGAGACCGAGAAACGAGACCGAGAAACGAGACCGAGAAACGAGACCGAGAAACGAGACCGAGAAACGAGACCGAGAAACGAGACCGAGAAACGAGACCGAGAAACGAGACCGAGAAACGAGAAACGAGACCGAGACCGAGAAACGAGACCGAGACCGAGAAACGAGACCGAGACCGAGAAACGAGACCGAGAACGAGACCGAGAAACGAGAAACGAGACCGAGACCGAGAAACGAGACCGAGAAACGAGAAACGAGACCGAGAAACGAGAAACGAGACCGAGAAACGAGAAACGAGACCGAGAAACGAGAAACGAGACCGAGAAACGAGAAACGAGACCGAGAAACGAGAAACGAGACCGAGAAACGAGAAACGAGACCGAGAAACGAGAAACGAGACCGAGAAACGAGAAACGAGACCGAGAAACGAGAAACGAGACCGAGAAACGAGAAACGAGACCGAGAAACGAGAAACGAGACCGAGAAACGAGACCGAGACCGAGAAACGAGACCGAGACCGAGAAACGAGACCGAGACCGAGAAACGAGACCGAGACCGAGAAACGAGACCGAGACCGAGAAACGAGACCGAGAAACGAGACCGAGAAACGAGACCGAGAAACGAGACCGAGAAACGAGACCGAGAAACGAGACCGAGACCGAGAAACGAGAAACGAGACCGAGAAACGAGAAACGAGACCGAGAAACGAGAAACGAGAAACGAGACCGAGAAACGAGAAACGAGACCGAGAAACGAGAAACGAGACCGAGAAACGAGAAACGAGACCGAGAAACGAGAAACGAGACCGAGAAACGAGAAACGAGACCGAGAAACGAGAAACGAGACCGAGAAACGAGAAACGAGACCGAGAAACGAGAAACGAGACCGAGAAACGAGAAACGAGACCGAGAAACGAGAAACGAGACCGAGACCGAGAAACGAGACCGAGAAACGAGACCGAGAAACGAGACCGAGAAACGAGACCGAGAAACGAGACCGAGAAACGAGACCGAGAAACGAGACCGAGAAACGAGACCGAGAAACGAGACCGAGAAACGAGAAACGAGACCGAGACCGAGAAACGAGACCGAGACCGAGAAACGAGACCGAGACCGAGAAACGAGACCGAGAACGAGACCGAGAAACGAGAAACGAGACCGAGACCGAGAAACGAGACCGAGAAACGAGAAACGAGACCGAGAAACGAGAAACGAGACCGAGAAACGAGAAACGAGACCGAGAAACGAGAAACGAGACCGAGAAACGAGAAACGAGACCGAGAAACGAGAAACGAGACCGAGAAACGAGAAACGAGACCGAGAAACGAGACCGAGACCGAGAAACGAGACCGAGACCGAGAAACGAGACCGAGACCGAGAAACGAGACCGAGACCGAGAAACGAGACCGAGACCGAGAAACGAGACCGAGACCGAGAAACGAGACCGAGAAACGAGACCGAGAAACGAGACCGAGAAACGAGACCGAGAAACGAGACCGAGAAACGAGACCGAGACCGAGAAACGAGACCGAGACCGAGAAACGAGACCGAGACCGAGAAACGAGACCGAGACCGAGAAACGAGACCGAGAAACGAGAAACGAGACCGAGAAACGAGAAACGAGACCGAGAAACGAGAAACGAGACCGAGAAACGAGAAACGAGACCGAGAAACGAGAAACGAGACCGAGAAACGAGAAACGAGACCGAGAAACGAGAAACGAGACCGAGAAACGAGAAACGAGACCGAGAAACGAGACCGAGAAACGAGACCGAGAAACGAGAAACGAGACCGAGAAACGAGAAACGAGACCGAGAAACGAGAAACGAGACCGAGAAACGAGAAACGAGACCGAGAAACGAGAAACGAGACCGAGAAACGAGAAACGAGACCGAGAAACGAGAAACGAGACCGAGAAACGAGAAACGAGACCGAGAAACGAGAAACGAGACCGAGAAACGAGACCGAGAAACGAGACCGAGAAACGAGACCGAGAAACGAGACCGAGAAACGAGACCGAGAAACGAGACCGAGAAACGAGACCGAGAAACGAGACCGAGAAACGAGACCGAGAAACGAGACCGAGAAACGAGACCGAGAAACGAGACCGAGAAACGAGACCGAGAAACGAGACCGAGAAACGAGACCGAGAAACGAGACCGAGAAACGAGACCGAGAAACGAGACCGAGAAACGAGACCGAGAAACGAGACCGAGAAACGAGACCGAGAAACGAGACCGAGAAACGAGACCGAGAAACGAGACCGAGAAACGAGACCGAGAAACGAGACCGAGACCGAGAAACGAGACCGAGACCGAGAAACGAGACACCGAGGAACGAGACACCGAGAAACGAGACCGAGACCGAGAAACGAGACACCGAGAAACGAGACCGAGACCGAGAAACGAGACACCGAGGAACGAGACACCGAGGAACGAGACACCGAGAAACGAGACACCGAGGAACGAGACACCGAGGAACGAGACACCGAGGAACGAGACACCGAGAAACGAGACACCGAGAAACGAGACACCGAGAAACGAGACACCGAGAAACGAGACACCGAGAAACGAGACACCGAGAAACGAGACACCGAGAAACGAGACACCGAGAAACGAGACACCGAGAAACGAGACACCGAGAAACGAGACACCGAGAAACGAGACACCGAGAAACGAGACACCGAGAAACGAGACACCGAGAAACGAGACACCGAGAAACGAGACACCGAGAAACGAGACACCGAGAAACGAGACACCGAGAAACGAGACACCGAGAAACGAGACACCGAGAAACGAGACACCGAGAAACGAGACACCGAGAAACGAGACACCGAGAAACGAGACACCGAGAAACGAGACACCGAGAAACGAGACACCGAGAAACGAGACACCGAGAAACGAGACACCGAGAAACGAGACACCGAGAAACGAGACACCGAGAAACGAGACACCGAGAAACGAGACACCGAGAAACGAGACACCGAGAAACGAGACACCGAGAAACGAGACACCGAGAAACGAGACACCGAGAAACGAGACACCGAGAAACGAGACACCGAGAAACGAGACACCGAGAAACGAGACACCGAGAAACGAGACACCGAGAAACGAGACACCGAGAAACGAGACACCGAGAAACGAGACACCGAGAAACGAGACACCGAGAAACGAGACACCGAGAAACGAGACACCGAGAAACGAGACACCGAGAAACGAGACACCGAGAAACGAGACACCGAGAAACGAGACACCGAGAAACGAGACACCGAGAAACGAGACACCGAGAAACGAGACACCGAGAAACGAGACACCGAGAAACGAGACACCGAGAAACGAGACACCGAGAAACGAGACACCGAGAAACGAGACACCGAGAAACGAGACACCGAGAAACGAGACACCGAGAAACGAGACACCGAGAAACGAGACACCGAGAAACGAGACACCGAGAAACGAGACACCGAGAAACGAGACACCGAGAAACGAGACACCGAGAAACGAGACACCGAGAAACGAGACACCGAGAAACGAGACACCGAGAAACGAGACACCGAGAAACGAGACACCGAGAAACGAGACACCGAGAAACGAGACACCGAGAAACGAGACACCGAGAAACGAGACACCGAGAAACGAGACACCGAGAAACGAGACACCGAGAAACGAGACACCGAGAAACGAGACACCGAGAAACGAGACACCGAGAAACGAGACACCGAGAAACGAGACACCGAGAAACGAGACACCGAGAAACGAGACACCGAGAAACGAGACACCGAGAAACGAGACACCGAGAAACGAGACACCGAGAAACGAGACACCGAGAAACGAGACACCGAGAAACGAGACACCGAGAAACGAGACACCGAGAAACGAGACACCGAGAAACGAGACACCGAGAAACGAGACACCGAGAAACGAGACACCGAGAAACGAGACACCGAGAAACGAGACACCGAGAAACGAGACACCGAGAAACGAGACACCGAGAAACGAGACACCGAGAAACGAGACACCGAGAAACGAGACACCGAGAAACGAGACACCGAGAAACGAGACACCGAGAAACGAGACACCGAGAAACGAGACACCGAGAAACGAGACACCGAGAAACGAGACACCGAGAAACGAGACACCGAGAAACGAGACACCGAGAAACGAGACACCGAGAAACGAGACACCGAGAAACGAGACACCGAGAAACGAGACACCGAGAAACGAGACACCGAGAAACGAGACACCGAGAAACGAGACACCGAGAAACGAGACACCGAGAAACGAGACACCGAGAAACGAGACACCGAGAAACGAGACACCGAGAAACGAGACACCGAGAAACGAGACACCGAGAAACGAGACACCGAGAAACGAGACACCGAGAAACGAGACACCGAGAAACGAGACACCGAGAAACGAGACACCGAGAAACGAGACACCGAGAAACGAGACACCGAGAAACGAGACACCGAGAAACGAGACACCGAGAAACGAGACACCGAGAAACGAGACACCGAGAAACGAGACACCGAGAAACGAGACACCGAGAAACGAGACACCGAGAAACGAGACACCGAGAAACGAGACACCGAGAAACGAGACACCGAGAAACGAGACACCGAGAAACGAGACACCGAGAAACGAGACACCGAGAAACGAGACACCGAGAAACGAGACACCGAGAAACGAGACACCGAGAAACGAGACACCGAGAAACGAGACACCGAGAAACGAGACACCGAGAAACGAGACACCGAGAAACGAGACACCGAGAAACGAGACACCGAGAAACGAGACACCGAGAAACGAGACACCGAGAAACGAGACACCGAGAAACGAGACACCGAGAAACGAGACACCGAGAAACGAGACACCGAGAAACGAGACACCGAGAAACGAGACACCGAGAAACGAGACACCGAGAAACGAGACACCGAGAAACGAGACACCGAGAAACGAGACACCGAGAAACGAGACACCGAGAAACGAGACACCGAGAAACGAGACACCGAGAAACGAGACACCGAGAAACGAGACACCGAGAAACGAGACACCGAGAAACGAGACACCGAGAAACGAGACACCGAGAAACGAGACACCGAGAAACGAGACACCGAGAAACGAGACACCGAGAAACGAGACACCGAGAAACGAGACACCGAGAAACGAGACACCGAGAAACGAGACACCGAGAAACGAGACACCGAGAAACGAGACACCGAGAAACGAGACACCGAGAAACGAGACACCGAGAAACGAGACACCGAGAAACGAGACACCGAGAAACGAGACACCGAGAAACGAGACACCGAGAAACGAGACACCGAGAAACGAGACACCGAGAAACGAGACACCGAGAAACGAGACACCGAGAAACGAGACACCGAGAAACGAGACACCGAGAAACGAGACACCGAGACCCGAGACACCGAGACCCGAGACACCGAGACCCGAGACACCGAGAAACGAGACACCGAGAAACGAGACACCGAGACCCGAGACACCGAGACCCGAGACACCGAGACCCGAGACACCGAGAAACGAGACACCGAGAAACGAGACACCGAGACCCGAGACACCGAGACCACAGGCTTCAAATTTAAGATTCCATTTCGAAACTTCATATTTCTGAACGTTTAGTCACACTATAAAACAACATTTTCTACATAAAGTCACTATAATTATCGAAGTTTTTACATAAACTAACTATAATTTCTACATTGATAGAAAGGCCAAGTTCCTTGGCACATTTTATCAATGGATCTAGAAATAATTTTAAAATATCCTGCTAACCTAACATAACCTAACCTAACCCAACATAACCTACCTAACCTAACTTAGAATTTTCATTCCTGTAGAAATAATTTTAAAATATCATCCTGCTAACCTAACCTAACCTAACATAACTAACCTATCCTAACCTAACCAAAGCTATGATATAATATGTCTCACACTATAAGTTGAGTTATGAATAATGGGTGATGGATACAATAAAAAGAAAAGATACGAAGAAATGTGTATGTTTTTCATTTTCCATACGTATATGTCCTAGTCAGATAGAATATTCTTAGTGATGACTTATGAAATTTTAGAGTCTGTAAACCTGAGCCGTTTGTTTTATATAGTTTCTCGTTATAAAATGTTTCACTTCATCCCAAATCCTGAAGCATACATGACTATAATGGTGATGTTGTTCTGGATCTTGTGGTAAATTACATAAGACCAGTTCTTTAATATCGATACCTAGATGTGGACCATGAACGAGAAGTAGAGTGAGAAAGAGACCGAGAACGAGAAGTAGAGCGAGAAATAGACCGAGAACGAGAAGTAAACCGAGAAATCGACCGAGAAGTAGAACGAGAGCGAGAAATAGACCGAGAAGTATATCGAGAAATAGAGCGAGAAATAGACCGAGAAGTAGACCGAGAACGAGAAATAGACCGAGAAGTAGACCGAGAACGAGAAATAGACCGAGAAATAGACCAAGACGAAACGATACGAGACGAGAAAAATTCAGTTAAGACTAGTTCTAACTAGAAAAAAGTCAGTTAACTCTAGTTCTAACTAGAAAAAGTCAGTTAAGACTAGTTCTAACTAGAAAAAAGTCAGTTAAGACTAGTTCTAAATAGAAAAAAGTCAGTTAAGACTAGTTCTAACTAGAAAAAAGTCAGTTAAGACTAGTTCTAACTAGACAAAAGTCAGTTAAGACTAGTTCTAACTAGATACCACCCACACAACAATAGGACATTCAATGCGATGCTGTAGTCGAGACCCTCTCTATTCAGTGTCAAGAATGGAATAACCCTACTTACATATTTTTCTCAATTTCTATCAATTCATAGTTTAAAATGAAGTATAATTTATGAGTGTGAAATGTAGGTCTACTCTCCTAGAAATGAAGTGTATGTGATATGTGTGTATTTGAATGTGTAATTTTTCAACTTTCTATGTATAAAAGTCGATATTTATAGTTATTTTACGAGCAAACTTCGTTATTTTCACTAATTTATGTAGAAAATTTGATACTTATAATGAATTTATGTAAAAACGTAGAGCACGTACTTAAACATATAAAAGATTAATAGATTGTGGGAAAACGTAAGAGTTTGATGGACTCCGACGAATATCTATATTTATAGTTAGTTTATGTAAAAACTTCGATAATTATAGTGACTTTATGTAGAAAATGTTGTTTTATAGTGTGACTAAACGTTCAGAAATATGAAGTTTCGAAATGGAATCTTAAATTTGAAGCCTGTGGTCTTGGTCTTGGTCTTGGTCTTGGTCTTGGTCTTGGTCTTGGTCTTGGTCTTGGTCTTGGTCTTGGTCTTGGTCTTGTTTCTCGGTCTTGGTCTTGTTTCTCGGTCTTGGTCTTGGTCTTGGTCTTGGTCTTGGTCTTGGTCTTGGTCTTGGTCTTGGTCTTGGTCTTGGTCTTGGTCTTGGTCTTGGTCTTGGTCTTGGTCTTGGTCTTGGTCTTGGTCTTGGTCTTGGTCTTGTTTCTCGGTCTTGGTCTTGGTCTTGGTCTTGGTCTTGGTCTTGGTCTTGGTCTTGGTCTTGGTCTTGGTCTTGGTCTTGGTCTTGGTCTTGGTCTTGGTCTTGGTCTTGGTCTTGGTCTTGGTCTTGGTCTTGGTCTTGGTCTTGGTCTTGGTCTTGGTCTTGGTCTTGGTCTTGGTCTTGGTCTTGTTTCTCGGTCTTGGTCTTGGTCTTCTAGGAGTGGAGTTGTATATTTACTATACATCAACTCTCAGGATGTCTAACAAAAAGATCATTTTAATCATATCTTACACATATTACTTGTTGAATCATAGGTAAAGAGCAACAGGATAATGTTAGCAAGACTACTAAGATTACGACACTTGTATGTAGAATGCAGTTTCAGAGTGATCGCGAACGTTCATCCATCATTCATAACTCAACTTATAGTGTAAGACATCGAGACCCTCTCTATTCAGTGACAAGAATGGAATAATCCTACTTAAATACTTCCATCACATAGTCCTCTATTAACTGAATGGTGGAAAGCTAAGAAAACTAATTCAAACATGATGGTGCAAACTAGGTAAAAATCTATGACATTTTGCATACTTAGGAGATGGTACCACATTATAAAAGAAATGCGTAAAGAACATCACTATGAAGCAAAATGGAGATGTTTAGGTGTTCTGTAAATTATGATAAAGATCTCGTAAAAATGTTACTTGTATCAAGTGCATTTAAAATATTAGGTCTAAGACTGGAATGATGAACATGTCGAGTTCAGAGGCATTTTAAGTAATGATGAGAACTTAAGCATATTATCTTTAACCGCTAAACTTGTGATGTATTATAGAAAAAATGTATGTTAACTTGGCAACAATCCCATTTTGAGAAGATAATTAGGTAGGTTGTATGATAAAAAGAAAAAATTGATGGACTATTGTGTAGGTTAAGTTAAACATCAGTGGAAAGCTAAGAAACTAATTCAAACATGATGGTGTTAGGACCCGCGCCACCGTTGTGGTTCATAGTAAAAATTAATGCTGATCTTGTAAAATAAAAAACATAATTTTAATTCAAAGTCAAAATATGGAAAAAATTGTAAGTTTTGAAAACTTGAACCTCCAGCTATTTTGAGTTTCTACTATTTGTAATAGGACTGTTAGGTGATTTTTTTAAAAATTAGATGTATAAAGTAAACATTTTGACCAAGTCCGTTCCAGAACGGAGAATGAAAGCATCGTGCATAAAAAATAGGTAGTGTATATTTAAGCAGCTAAACTCAAAACTCTATGGCGCTACATCTCTGAAGGGATTTGACCTTCCACTCGACCGCTGCATCATTAACCATAGACAGATGGTAGATTGTGTGGTGGGCATGTGGTCAGCATAATATTATACATAAAGATTAATAAATCATACACATAAGGCATATGAATAAAGAAATTTTAAAATCAACCTTTTGTTTGAGGATACGTCTGATTACACAATTGAAAAAAAAAATGACCTTGGTAATATGATACATGCTTCCGGTCTCTACTGTGAAATGAGACGCATAACTTGGAGTTTAGAGAGCTGACCTGCTAGGAAGACGAATGACTGCGCATGCGCTCTTGGTATTGTGAAATGTAATGGTAGACTACCTTCCACTTACTCTCCCCCTCACCGATGAGAATTCATAGTACACAATTATGAATGAAATAGATGTCAGCGTATCAGGTTATTCAAAGCGGAGAATGAAACAATAAATCAATAAAAGCATTAGGTAATACAGAAAGATTAAGACATAATGACTGAGAAGAGGATTTAAAGGGAGAGATGAGGTAACATAATGAATGAAGATTTAAAGAGACTGAATGCATAAGTATCACCTGTGCAATCGATAAAAAATACTTGCTATCGTAATCTTACATCAGCAAGAATGCTATCTGTTAAGGTTAGCTTATTCGGTAAACTCTCTCTGCATTGACACAAGGCTAGCAGAAATCTTCGCTGTTTATAACGTATGAGTATAAAACTTAATACAGGCTTTTAATATATTTTACAAAAGTCTATGAATAATGACGCATTTATTACGTTGTTTTGCGTATACAGACCAAGGGTTTGAGACAATAGTACAAGGAGATTAACATTTTATACAACGACTGAGGCCGAGTCCATCTCAGGAAAAAGATGATATAGGGAAATAGATATCTTATGTGTTGGCTTATGTCAGCAGATAAAAATCAACCGCTGTCATAGTTATAAAAATGTATAATGGCTATTGTTACATCTTTTAGAATTCGATGTGTGAACAAAGAAGAAATATGATAATAATAATAAGGTACGATATGGTTACCAGCCTTACGCATTGGCTGCCTTTACCCTAGGACCAAAGTGAAAATTATTGTTTCAAATTATACGCTAGCCAGCAAACCCAGGCTGAATCGTCCCCAGGGCTAGGTTTTAGAGAAATAGACATCTTATGGATAAAATTGTATGTGGAATATAATTATATAAAAAAATTGAAGTGAGATCGAACGGAGATGAAACAATGTTTTATTACATTATACATAGAAATCATAGGTATTCATAGAAAATAGGTAAAATCATAGGTAATCATAGAAATATGAAGAAATCGCTTCAAGAATAATTTAAAATATATCGGTATGTAACAAATTGAAAAGCAAAATAATGTAATATTATTATACACAAAAATAGGATCAATTCGTAAATACATCGCTTCAGATTAGCAGGTAAAGCATAACATTGTATTAAAAGTTAAATCACTGATCTAAATAATACCACCCGTCCTGTATGTGAAGGTCAGCAAACTTCCCGTTTATGACGACAAAATCTCCATACGTTGCGATACGGTTCTGCGTTGAGAAAAAACTGACTTTACAAAACGCCTATGAATAATGACGTATTTATTAAGTTGTATAACATGTAACGTGATATCGTTCAGAGATGAAACATAGGTTTATTATATAAAAATCGTTATAGGTAATACGCATCGAATAAAAATTACACACATGACTAGGTTTTAATAATAATTAAAGCAAAAGGAATGAGATCACTGATATAACACATATAAGGCGTAACGATTGGAAAATTAAACAGAATGCCTAATGAATAATGTATTACAGGGAAAGGAGTGTTTTGACATATTGAGTGTACATTTAAAGAGACTGAATGAAGTTGTATCACTTGAGCGTAGATAAAAAAATACTCGCTATATAGTATTACTGTATCAGCAAAAATGCTAGCCTAATCAGCAAAACTCTCTCTGCTTTGAGACAACGCTAAGCACAGTTCTGCGATGATATAACACTTGAATATAAAACTCGATACTGGCTTGCCATATATTACTGTATCGGCATTAAAAAAACCTGTAATTATTAACATAATATATTCCCTCTAAAGACCTCAGCATGAGTTTTACGCACTGGCCGATAACTACCATAATTATACAAAAAAATAAAAAAATAAATAAATAAATAAATAAATAAAGTTTTGAAATATGTGCTAACGTAATATCTTTTAGAATTCGATATGTAAACAAAGAAGTAATATAATAATGATAATAATAATAATATGTACGTTAAGATTAACAGCCTTACATACCGACCGCATTACTCTAGTATTCTGTTAGAGGCTGAGTTGATCCCAGGGTCATAGTAAAAAATTAATGTAATAGAGAAATATACATCTTACGGATAAAATTGTATGGTTAAATATAATTATAAAAAAAAAAACATAAAGGTTTAAATATATGCTATCTTAATATCTTTTAGACTTGAATGTGTAAAAAATGAAAAAGAAAAGAAAGAAAGAAAGAAAAAAAAAAGTAATATAATAATGATGATAATAATAATAATAATAATAATAATATGTATGTTAAGGTTGTCGGCCCTACGCACCGGCCGCTTTTACTCCAGGATTCTGTTAGAGGCTGAGTCGACCCCCAGGGCTGAAATTAATATCTTATGACAAAATTGTATGATGAAATAAAGTTTTAAAACGTTAGCTACCATATTTATAAAACTTTATGAAGGTTTGACATAACGATATCTCTACACTTTTGATGGCGTCTGATAATAATAATAATAATAAATAATGAGGCTCAGATTGTCGACACGGTTGTTGACTTTGGTAATATGATACCTAATGTGAAATGAAACATATAAGAGGACACTCTTGTAAAAGTATATTACAAATCTACCACAATGTCATTTGTTCATAATTTTAAATTACGCGCTAAAAGCCATTTTCTAAAGAATTACGTATTAGAATTTCAAATCTCTCGCTAAAACCGTGCATTGAAAACCATTTTTCTATTTTCACCAGGAGCAACCGTGAGGACCAAGTCCGCTTCAAAGCAATAAATTAATAAAAGCACTAGGTAGATTAATAAACTAGGATTTAAAGATTAAATGGATAAATGAAATATCACTGTTATGAATAAAGATTTAAAGAGATGAAATGTAGGTGACACGAGTGCGAGATAAGACATACTAGAACGCTTGCGTCTGCATATGACCACTGCAAGGTGAGTAGAAATCTTGCGAGATGAGACTTCCGATTACCTCAGCAAATCTCTGTACTCCACATGTATAAATCACATGCTGGCTTTCTGTACGCGAATTTTATAATGCCGTAATTATCAACATAATATTATTCCCTCATTATACCGAGGGTTTGAAGCTAATTCAACACTCGTCGGTAAGCTAGAGGCTGAGTTAACCCCAGGGCTAAAATTATCATCTTATGACGAAATATAGTTTTAAAACGATAGCTACCATAATTATAAAAAATAAATAAATAAATAAATAAAGGTTTGAAATATGTGCTAACATAATATCTTTTAGACTTCGATAGGTAATCAAAGAAGTAATATAATAATAATAATAATAATAAGGTTAACAGCCTTAGGTATCGGTCGCATTTACTCCAGGTTGAGTCGATCCCAGGACTATAGTGAAAAATTAATGTTTTAGATAAATAGACATCTTACGGAAAAAATGTACAGTGAAATATAATTACAAAAAAATACTTGAAGAAATGAAATATGTGCTATCTTAGTATCTTTTAGACTTCGATGTGTAAAAAAAGAAAAAGAAAAGAAAGAAAGAAAGAAAAAAAAGTAATATAATAATAATAATAATAATAATAATAATAATAATAAGGTTAACAGCCTTAGGTATCCAGGTTGAGTCGATCCCAGGACCATAGTGAAATAAACATCTTACGGAAAACTTGTATGGAGAAATATAATGATGACGTTGCATTTACGCTTCGTGCTGTAATATGAAACCTACTGCCGGTCACGTGGTCTAGCGCGCCGCCATCTTGGATGACGTCATTTGCGGACTTTGCCCCTGCAACACGCTGCGAGATGGACTTTGCCCCTGCTCCACCATGTGTTGCGGGTATGTATCGCGACTCCACCATAGGGGTAGGTGACAAAACCATACTACTGATAATATATTATAGAAATAGTAGGAGAAAATTATTCCTCTTCCAACAAAAATACATTGATATTTTAGTCGTCTTGTGCGTGCTGTAACAATAATAATTTAGCTATATGGCACATTACGTTTATAGTGTTCAGTAGATAATATTATATTTCATTATATTTTATACAGAAGCATGTAGGCCTTTATGCAGGTAACATTTAATGGATAAAAGCTGAAAAATACTAACAGCTGCTACCCTACTAATATAAATTTTGAAACATAAAGACTCTAGTTAAATACATAATATACTATAGTATATACAAAACAAATGTTTTATATCAGAAAACTTACGATGTATGTAAAATGAAAATATTCTAATCTGCTATCCAACTAATTAAACTGTAAATCTTAACCACTATAGTCAAATTCACAATGAAATAAACTAACTTAGCAAACCGAATCCTGTTTTAACTCGATCGTTTGGCGATTCCTTTGATTGTGTGTAAATATATTTGTAACGCTATCACGACTAAACTCGTTGCATTTTCTCTCAGTTTTACAAGAATGTTCCTTGAACTCTTAAAAACGACGTATGTGCGAGGATTTTTAATTTTTTTACTCCATTTCGAGATGATGGCCGTTTTAAAGGTTCCGTCTTATGTAATGTTCAGTTTTTTCTACGATTCTATCCAAATGGTTCATGCTATAAACATTTGAAGGATATTTCCACTCTCGAGTTTAAATTTTCTGCAACTTTGTTTCAGTACAACTCTAAATGTTTACATTCGAACATTTTCTTAAGAATTTTATGCAGTGTATTGTACTGTATAACTACTTAATATAAATAATGCTTATTGCAAATCACAAATTTTCGTAATAGTAAAGTAGTGCAATGCATTTCATAGCTCAAGTCACTTCAACGGTAAAGAAAACTGAAACAAAATTTAACAACATTTCTTCAAAGCCGTATTATTTGCCAAGTCAAGACAAACTTTAATATTTTTATGGAACGAGTACTTTATAACTATACCTTACAACATTTATAGGCCTACGAAAAATGATTCAATGCTCTCAATAGTCCATGTGTACTTTGTGTTATAAAATAAGAAACAAAATCGTCTGAGCCGAATTTGAGAATTGCGAAAATCAAAATTTTCCTACCGTAAAATACTAGGAAAAAAACAGAAAGTCGACGCTTTGCTTCGTATCTCTTCCCCAGAGATAACTCAACCCAAATAATAATAATAATAATAATAATAATAATAATAATAATAGTAATAACAATAATAATAATAATAATACTTTGTTTTTATAGCCTACGACTTTTCATTTTGAGTAACGTTCACAAACTCATTCACACAAAAAAAAAGACAGACAGACATGAATCCGAAATTTGAATTTTTACGTTCAGGGGACTTCAAAACCTGAATTGAATATCATGTCATGTCCGAATGCAATACTTTCTTCCAAAAATATATTGCCCATGTTACGGCGAAATCGATTATTAAGGTTATGTAATTAGTCTACTGAGCGGTCCTGAAAATCAAGTCTGTGATCGTCGCAGGTGTACCGGAAGGATTCCGCATGAATTACGCAAACGTAAATGTGGCCGACTTGAGCCGGAATCGAACCTGCGATATTGGGCACAGAAATCCAATGCTATACAGGTACAACTAGATGAAAATGTATAGAAAAAATCACTGCAGATAACATACATTTATCCTAAATTAAACTTTGACACCAAGGTATATGTTTTAGGCCTATATTGCCCATGTAATTTATTTTAGAACTTTTCTGTGAATATGTATTGTTTGTTTCCTGTACTCTTTGTTTCATATTACATGGATCTATATTTTTAGAAAGATCAACTTATTATCTCTCTTTATATTTATTTATTTGTTTGCTCTGTTATCTGTGTAAATTGATAATCTTACATGAAGTATAATGTAATGATGCCTGTATAGTTTTAACTTCACTGATAATTTTTTATTTTAATCTAATGAAGTCTATTGTAATCATTGCATTACCGAATGACAAATAAAGATCTTGAATACATCTAGTAGATATATTTGGGGATATTACAGAGAGAGAGGGAGAGGGAAGCAGAGGGAAAGTAGAGGAGAAGGAAATAGAGGTGTAAGAAGAGGAATTACTCACAATTAGTAGTGACATCTGGCGACTAATTTATTAATTTAATTAACATCAGATAAGATAACCGCATTCTAAATTTGTTTAATTTTTGTATTATCACAATCTTTTTGTGACTGAGCAACTAGGAGGGCAAACATGCTATAAATAGGTTGATGTCGGTAGTTTTTAAGAAAATATGTATAGTAGAGTCCCGCTATTCCGAACACCGTTCCGTTTAGCGGGAATTCGGAATAGGCTGATTTCAAGAATAATATCAACGTATTGAATTGTTAAGGCGTCAATTAAGTGCTGGAAATTGTATAAAAGAAGCCGACATTTGATGTAAGTAACAAGTCTTCCAATTTGGTTTCAGGCTTTTCATCAAGCTTAGGCTCTGTGTATGTCTCTATTTAACTTCTTTGTATTACAATAAATGTACATTTTTTCACGAACGTCGTTTCAATTTCTCCAGTTTTTTAGTTTAAAAAATCGGTATATTTTCTGAACTCTTTACGGAATAGGCGGCTTTTCGGAATATCGGTGTTCGGAATAGCGGGACTCTACTGTATTATATTTAAATTTATTTAGGTTCACTTAATACTTACTGCGCATTCGTAGGCCTACTGTTACTGTATGTTGAGGATCACGTTCATAGACATATCGAATAATTTGTCTCTTTTGTCTACTCAGTCTTCATTTGCCCTTTTCTCACAGATTTAAATTAAGAGAACCTTTGTGCCACGTTAAAGGAAGCTATGTTAACAAATTTCTACTGCCATTCCTTTAATATGTATCATTAAACCATGGAAACCATGTTAAGAATTAAGATGTAATGTAATTCTCGTGAAGTGTTAAGCAAATTATAAGAAGTGAGAAAATGGAGGCTTTATTACACACGATAGCTTTCCTCCGGTACCTGTCAACCGATTTGGCCCAAAGTCAATAGACATGAAAATCTGATAAAGCCTATTCGAGTTATCTCATTTACAGACACACAGAAAGGCAGACAGACCGACGGAGAGACATTTTTTCCCGTCCACCATCTATTCGTAGAAAGTACCATACTGGCAGTTGGTAGTGAAAACTGAAAGGTTAGTCTTAATTAATTTAAAACAATTTTTATTATCTTTGATCAAAGACATGCAAATCTCTTTAGTAAAACAAAATAGTATTACAAATAATTCAACTATAGTAGCTATGGCCTACAAATAAAAGTAGATTGTACGTACAGAATTTGAATGGTTATATAGTTGATAACCAGACAAATTGTACATAAGCCGTGTTCAATTCTAATCCCCCCTGTATTTGACAAAAGGTGCACTGATTTTTCGCGTAGATCGACATCGAAACATCAAGGATACATCGTAATCATTAAGATGTAGAAAGACGTTCCTTCCCCGTGGTGTAGAAGGAATGTGACTGCACTATCTCCATAATATGATCTATGGATAATCATGATAATATGACATGGATCTATGGAAAAATCGTTTCATTATTCCATTAAGTTGTTTTCAGAAGGCTGTAATCATGATTCAGACTGATGAAAGAAGACCAGAAAACTACAAAGCTAACGATGTTTCGTAAAAAAAAAAATGCCTTGAAATGATTTAATAACTTCAAAATTCAATATCAAACGCCTGTAAGCGACCACTATTAGGGCTAGAGATGTCGCCAATTAAATAAATAAGGGAGTCAGGCAGTGAAAAAACTTAGTGTAACTTGCCAAAGTTAAGTTACGCACATTGTATCGTACACGCAGGAATCATTAGTATTTTGTTCCGTGACGTATACAGGCAGGGAAAAAAGCGGACCGACTAAAATATCTAAGTTGCCGATATGAGCCACTGCGCATGCCTAGCGGCATTCACAGAATAGCAGGGAATGTATTGAAATTTGTTCTAGTGTCGACTATTGACTTAGCCCATTTCGAAACCCAGAATATTGTTTCTAGTCGTATTGTTTTACAACTGAAAAAATTAATTATTAATATTATTATAAAATACTAACACAAATTGTATTATATTCAGCTACAAGAGTCGGTCCGCTTCCCCCCCTACCTGTATATGCCGGATGTAAAAGATACTCATAGGTTATTAAGAACAGTAAAATAAAAGACTTAATTCCACAGAAGTATAGAACATGACTTATGTATGTAAGTTATGTATGTATGTATGTATCTATATATGTATGTATGTATGTATGTATGCATGTATGTATGCATGTATGTATGTATGTCAGTATGTATGTATGTATTTGGCCCCTTAAGGGTAGGGACGACTCTAAAAAATTCAGCCTTGCGACTCATTGTGCCAACCTCCGGAATGTAATGATGTGCAAGCCCAACGGTCCCCTGACAACAGAACCTACCGCGAGCCCCCACGGAACTCCCCTACATCCAACAGATACCTCTACCAAGCCACGTGTGCTGCTGCCTCGGTACCTCTTCTAGAGCCCACAGGTTGGCAGCACACCAGCCAGCAACTTCAGGACCACAAGCCACGGGGAGGACGGGAGAGGCCCACAGCGAGGGTAAACCGGAAACGGGATGATTATGAGGGAGAGTTTGAAGATGAAATGGAGAGTGTTGGTGGAATGAGAGGGGAAACGGGAGGATCCCCGAGAAAAACCCTCAAAGGTCACGGCTTCGTCCACCACGAATGACAAGCCCACCGTGACGGCGAATATGACTTAACTTCAATAGGCAATGTCCAAAAACCATAAACGCCAATAAATTATAAATCTTTAAGCATACTGTAGGCCTACTCTTATAAATGAATCTTCCAAACCAACTTTTATGAAATCCTACTGCAAAGTTCGCCCGGATTTTCTTTAGAAGCTTGTGCAGTTAAGCTATATCATATTTATATAATTAAATTGGCCTATAACGCAGTCTTCAATAGTAAAGCAATATATCTTCTGAAAATATCAATGATGTTACTTATTAAGAAAAAACTTCAACTGATTCGGCCTTTTTAGGCAAGAAACAAACAATTATCAATATGATGGCACCCTTCCTTCTTGGCTGCAGTCGAGTTCATTATGTTTGTTCAACTGCATTACCAGAGCCTGCGAACGTGGACGCGAAGGATAGGATTTTCTGTTATTCCTTTCAACTTAAATGCATTATTCAGAGTTATAAATTTCACATTGCATTGAAGTCAATATGAGGTTGTGAAGGAGTAACAGACGTTAGGCTCCGTTATCGCTCCTGTGTACTAAACAAAGCAGCGATTCACCAAAGACCAGTTCTCTATAACTAATTTGTCAAAGTTGGCTTATCTGGCAATCTCTAAAAAGGGGTTTATAAATAGTAAAAAATATTAGCTAGAAAATAATTATTCTTACAGTCTAAATATATCAAATTCTTGAGTGCCAAATTTAAAGCCCTCTGAAAAATTTATAAGGTTGAGTGAACAGACATTCTGGTTAGAACACGAGTGTAAGGGTAGAGGGAAAACAGTAAGGGGATACGATATTAATCAAATTTCAACTATTTAGTTTGGAACTGAGATCTGGTCTGTGGTCCTATGAACATGTTTATTTATATTTTATACTTAACACTCAAATGAACATTACATTGATTTTCAAATGACCTAACGTAGAAATCAATTTCCTTCCTCCGCAGTTATCACTTGCATAGGTTAATGTCCGCGTCTCTCTATCAATTAACATGTGATTTGTAGTTCTATCAAGTTCTTTAACTTCTTCGTATTTCACTTATTACTCGCATCATATTGATTTTTACTTCACATTAACATAGAAAACACTTTCCTTCTTACGCTGTCATCTCCAGCGTTGCCTCCTCCAATTGTAGACCCATAGCATCTATGTTATCATTCCTATTAATCCTTGTGAAGAAGATCCAGACAATGATTGTGTATCCTGAATAAATAAGAATTCCATTGTCATATTAATTTTAAATTGGCTTAAACTTGCATATACGCGTATGTATACAAGGTATCAAATCTAGAAAAAAAATTGTACGAAATTCTTATTCTTTTTAGATTGTGATGCATAATACAGATCATGAAGTAGGCATATATAAATTTACTAGGAAGTATAGATGTTTTATAGGTCTATGCTAGACCTTTGCTATTGAACTTTCATTAAATACAGTACATTCATAATAATAAAAAATACCTTTCTCTGATTTGATATGAATTATTCCTGTAATCACTGTTACCATTTTCCTCTCACATCCCAGCAATCTCAATCCGTAGACATGTTCAGATTTTTATCTGTAGTGTTTTTAAACTTAGATCACATACAATTTCCTTTTATCTATACAAAAGTATGCATTTTGTTTCCGTGGATACTGTTTCGGATTGTTTAATATTCAGAAAGATTTAAATTATCAACCCAGAACTTTTCTTTAAATAAAGCTGTGATGTTAGAATTACGGCCATTCACTCCCTATTTTGCGCTGGTGGGTAGAGTGGAATGTTTTGATTTTGGTCTCCTTATTTTTTGAAAGATGGAGGGACACTAACACCTAATTCTGATAATTCCAGATTTCGTATTGAATATTCCGTATTTTTTTAACACTGATTAATCCTATCAGTTCCCAACATAATTTCAACCCAAGGGGCCAGTTAATTTCTGCGATAAACATATAAACTATTTTATATGAAAATATGGTTTTGTGGCCTGTAGTAACCAGTACAGTTTGTTACATAGATTTTTTCATCCATTATTATCGCTGTAAATATAAAAATAGTTTTTTAAAAATACTAAAAAATATAGGTATTATCCCTACTTCTTCAATGTTGTGCGTCCATTTTGAGAATTGAAGCTACCTACCTTTCTTAGATTAATTAAATGACTTTAGAATAATAGTTTGTTTCGTCATAACTGCACTTCAGAAAGTTGGTTCGGATTTACGCAAGTTCAACATGAAGCATAATTAAGAATTCAATTTTCGGAAGAATGTGTCAAAATGGCAAGAAAAGGTTAAGAATTTTTCACGTCACACCCCATTAAGACAATAGACGTAAAGATTTAATTTAATTTTCTTGAGACTTTCCCTCTTTTGATTGCTTTTAAACCACACGTAAGATTATATTTCAGAAATCAGACTACAGTAGAACTTCAATTTTCCGGATTAATTGGGACCCGAGCCTATCAGGATAAACAGATATCCGGATAATCGTATAAATCATAAAAAAATGTATAGTTCAGTACAATATTGTACTGACGTAAAGTTTCACTTACTGTACATAGGCCTATCAGTCAGTCAGTTGTTTTATTGACAAATTGTCGATTTTATCGGCCAAGAGTTTGGTTTCTCGCAAAGAATCGACCTTGAAATAGGGTTTCCTTGTGCTCGCTGCTGCAAAAACCACTTGAATACGGCCTCAAAGCGATTCGGATATTTGGGGTTTGGATAATTGAAGTTCTACTGTAAGCCTACTTGAGTTAATCTGTTTGACTGATGTCATTGAATTTTTCCCGTAAAAAAACATTACCATCCCCACAGCTCTCTTCGACTCTATGACGCTGAATTCAGATATGTAACCTGTTTTTCAGAAGCACTCCCAGATGTTTCGTTATAACAACATAATGTTTCTATATATTCATTCAATAGGCCTAGGGATTTTAAAATTATAAATGCTCAAAATGTTTACGTTTAAAGAGCTTGAATGATATAACTTCAATCAATGTTTTATTTTGTTAGTGATAAAGCGGGCTATTGTTTGAATGGTCCTGATGTTCGTCACTCAAATCGCCCAACTTGACAGGGGAGAAAGCAACAAACTTAAAAGCGCATATTTCGAAGAAATGAATTAAAACAGCCATAATGGCAAAAAAGTTCAGAAATGTTCCATGCCACAACCTATGAAGACGACAGACAAAACCTTCTCTTTTTTTTCGTTTGTCTTTCCTTATTTTGAGCGTTTCCAAAAGAGTAGAGATTATGATTCACCTGAATGAATTTAAAAAATAAACACTTGTGTGTTAATGTACTTGTCTGCTCTGAAAATGGTTTCTCGTAGATCATCATTAAAAATTCTGGTGAAACACTCAACATAAGCATATTGCAACGTAGTGTAAGTGGCCATATTGCGCATACAGTTGTCTAGGTTTCCATCAAAGCCGTACTATTTACAAAGCAACACCTAACACTTGGAGTTTTGAATGAAATGATCAGCTTATAACTATTCCTTAGGAAATTCATAGGCCCATGAAAAATGCTTTATCTCTCAGTAGTCTATGAGCAGTTTATATAGGGAATTTAAACAACTTTTTTTTCCGAGATCCGCGAAATGTGAAATTTTCCTCATGTAAAATGATGCTGAAATCAAATCAAATTTCATTTGTATGCGACTTTTTTATTTTTGAGCGCACAGTTTACACACACATACAGATTGATTTTTTCTCCAATATCCCTCAAAACGCGAAATAATTACGAAATGTAAACATCGAATTTTAGGGCCGAATAGCCTACAATAGTTTCTCTACCTATAGGCCTAGTTCTTACGTTACGCGAAGTCGATCTTAAAAATTTTATAATACCTGAAGCAAACTGCAACCTAGGCCTTCGACCGTCGAAGGCGCAGGGATTTTGTCCCGCATAAGTTGCGTTTAATGTCTCCAATTTCACAGACATAAGACTGCCACACTTACGCACACACCGACCTTGGTTGGAATCGTACCTACCATCATAGGTGGTCACTGACTTTATCCTGTAACCCCTACCGTGGGATATAGTTCGTCCAATTGAAAGGCCCGAGGAATTTTGTCCTGAGACTCTAATTTAGGTTTGGAGGTCTTTTAAGTGCCAGCTTAAGTGTCTTCCGGAGGACTCCGTGCCCAGGAGTGCCATACTGGTACAGGTAGAAAAATTACATTGAAAAGACGGACTATATATAACCTATATCTAGTAGATATGTGGAGCTATAGTCGAGTGAGAATAGAGAGATAGAGATAGGTAGGTAGGGAGAGAGGTAGGGAGAGAGGGTAAAAGATATTAAGAGGGCAATAGAGTAGAAGGAAAAATAAGTGTAAGAAGAGGATTTACCTACAATTAGCACTGACTTTTAGTAACTAATTTATTAATTTAATTAACAGCAGATAAGAAGTGGTAGCCTATATCTACCATCCTAAAATATATCCGCAGGCTTGATAAGAAATTCTATATATATTACTGGATAATGATAATTAATTTCAGCGATTGGAACTTACAATTCAGCATATTACCTTGTCACAGTGGAAAATCTCATTCGTAAAGACCAAACAGTATCCCAATACTTATTTATGAATTACTGCACTTCAATTCCAACAATTACCTATCAGGGAGACGAAGGAATGGTCATTGCTGAATAGGCTACAAGCCGGAACAATCATGGTGCCGTACCATAGGAGAGCGTCGCGTCGTCGTCGTGGCATAGCTGACGTCCTTTGTTTACTTTGAATATACTTTTGTGACTGCAGTAACTGGAGCCTACACATACAAAGAGTCTGAGTTCTAAAATTAAAACAATACTGAATAATATTATATTGAAACTCTACATTTATATATCTTGGAACACTTAATACTCACAGTGCATTCGTATGGAGCGCTGTATTTCGAGTTCCTGGATGGTAGACTTGTATAATTCCTCTGCTTTGCCAACCCAATCCCCTGTAGCACTTCTTCTCAGAGATTTAATCCCTCTTTTGCTACGTTAAGACAAAACACAAAATTTCTTCTGTTGTTCTAAGAAGATTTGAATCTAAATTCCCTCGCCGACTTGTACCGTGGTATAGGCCTATTTCCAACGCTACATTACACCGTGACTTGGAGATCCCTGTCATTAACTAAGAAATCATTTCGTGCAGCATTCGATATAAAAAATCCCTTTAGGCAGGCCTACAGGCGGAGGTAGATTTCGAAGTGCTTTTGGTTTAATTTATTGTCGCTGAATAGCACTCTTTTTCTTTAGCCTTGGCATGGTAAACCTGCAGTAATAAGAACTGAATTCGGTAAAGAGGAAGAGCCTACAATAATTTGTTTTGACAACAAGAATAGGATATAATATTCTGGGAGGCCGTGCGCAAGATCAGCAATGAATAAAATTACCAAAGCCGCTAAACAAGACAAAATTATGATATTATAATAATTCTTTTAAGTGTTATTATTTTCAAACATTAAAATCTCGCGTCATATGAGAGCTATAAAGAAACTATTTATTGATTTGTAGAGTACTCATCAAGAGCTTTTCAACGATACCCCACAAGACGTGGTTTCAAAAGTTTCGAATTTTCATCCCCCACCCCCACCCCCACCCCCACCCCCACCCTCACTCGAACCCCCGAATTGTTGGTGTCACTGTGAACTCCATAGGGAGTACTCTAATTTATTCAAACAAAGTTTCCCTCTATACTTCATAGGGGCCGAGATATAAATGTTTTAAAATTTCAACCCCCTCCCCCGACCACCCCCTTGGGTCAATTTTGCCCATTAACGAACTTGTCCGAACTATTGGGCCTAGAAATAACATAATAAAATTTGGTTCAAATATCTTCAAAATTACGGCCGCTATCGTGTAAAGATATATATATATATATATATATATATATATATATATATATATATATATATATATATATATATATGTATATAAATATCACAAAATTTTTTTTTGAACGGGCGGTGGTTTCGTACTTAGGGGAGCATGAAACGTAAAGATATGAAAGAATTTTTCGAAAATCATAAAGTGGTATCCATTGCAATAGGTAGATTTTTCTTCGAAAATCTACCTAAAACAGCAACACCTATGCAATCATCCCATTTCCTTTGCCAAGAATCTTGTGGACAATAGTTCTTCAGACAATCGTGTGTTTCGACATAAGGTTTTAGAGTTGGCATTCCGATTCAGTGACTAATCTTAGAGAGTTGTTTTACAGCGCTCTTATAATTAGTACTGTGTCATTTATACCGTTTAAACAGACACAGATACTTGTGTTATTTGCTTAGAACATAATATTATTCCAGTATATGACACTTACATTGAAAAGGAATTTTGGAGGAATAATTAAAATAAACATTAATTAATTAGAAGCATTGATAGACTATATTACGAGACGGCGGTGACAGCACTACATAATCAACAATGTCGTAGCAAAAAAACAAGAAGCAATCTGGGTGTGAAAGGTGCTGCCATCTGTAATGTCGCCGAGTACGCAAAATTAGCCGTATAGGACAGGCAGTGTATACACGAGTAATACAGTTTAGAAGGCAGTGATTAATTCTCGTGAAGTGTTAAGTAAATTTATAAATATTGTGAACATGGGTAATCAATATACCCAATCTTTACTCTTGATGTCTTCAACTTAAGGACTTTTTCGATATTCATCCTGCATAATTCGAAAACCAAAGGTCAAACCTCCCCTCACCAAACCTTTGCATTCCACTAAAACTTGAATCTTTATCCCATCTAAACAAAAGCACTACTACTTAAACTTCAACTTATGTTTTACTTATACATCCTAATGGACATGTGACGTATTTATTAAAATTTTCTTTAAAAAAAATGTTCATTCTCTTTAACTTGGTTCTCTCAAAGTACGTTTATATCATTAAAAATTTCGTTCCATTTGCTTTATTTACAAAACATACTCCACCGTAAAAAGTAGTCCAAGAAATCGCCTTTTCAATGAAAACTTTCATGATATGCAATTTAATATTTTGAAAATTAATGATAATACAAACACAAAATTATTATGTAATGGAAACGAGATATTAATAGTTATTTAAATATCCGTTGGAAAAAAAACATTCATTTGAAGAAAAAAAAAGACACAGGCGTCATTTTATTACAGTAATTTATATTAATTATATTCTTAAAAACACATGAGTTTTAAGTAAATTTCAAATAAGAAAGATTTCATTTATAACAGTAAGGTGATGTGTATTTTGTAATGTAGTGCAAGAAAGCGTTTAATTTATAGTGTCATTTATATAGGCGTAGTTGTAATACTCCTGCATCATAAATAAAAATCACTCTAATTCTTTATTGTAATATAAAATATTGTTTTAACTTCACATGAAGTTTGACTAAATACACTACCCTAAAAGAATTAATAGATATTTATCTTTAAGTAACACTAAGATAATACTGTTCTGTTTACGGTAGTGTAAATTCTTTTTTTGAGTCTAAGGATTTCAGGCCTGCACGAAAACTTCCTTCAGTGCAAGAATAACTACAAGTTTTATGCAGACTTAACATAGGGGTTTCCAATCCCTATAATATAAAGTCATATGGCTAACTCACTCATTCACTCACTGACATTAATGTTTACCCACTTTCAGATGAGCTAGAAACTTGATATTTGGTACACTTACACCTTTTAGCCTGTAACCGAAGGGAGAATTCCAAAAAGTTCAATTTTTTTAATTTTTACCCCTAAAAAACCTTCAAAAGGGCGGACGCACTTTAAAGTCTCAGCTCAGTTTTCATGACAACAATATTATCTTAGGAAGTTGCAATACACTACACTTTCCGTAAACCGACAGAAATGACCGAGGTGGTAACGCCTTGGATTCCATTCTGGAGGTCCCAGGTTCAATTCAATGTCAAATGCCGAATTCGATACTTATATACCATGAATCATCCTCGCTATTTCATCCTGTAATATCAGTTGAAATTTACTCCATCAATTACACCATTAATGTTTTCCCACTTCCAGATGAGCTATAAACTTGAGATTTGGCAGGATTATACCTTTTTGCTTGTAACCGACGACAAAATTCCATGTGAGACATGATCGCTTAGTCTTTGGGAAGAATATTATCTGAGAGTATTCGAAAACAGGGTGCTTAGGAAAATATTTGGGCCTAAGAGAGATGAAAATGGGAAATGAAGAAAACTGTATAACGACGAGCCTCATAACCTGTACTAGTCACCGGATATAGTTAGGGTAATTAAATCATGAAGGATGAAATGGGCTGGACATGTTGCCCGCACGGGGAAGGAAAGACATATTTAAAAAATATTGACTGGGATACCCGAATGGAAAAGACCACTTGGAAGACCTATAGACGTACGTGGGAGGACAATATTTAGGTAGATTTAAAGAAGTGGGATTTGCGAGGGATGGTTGGATGGAGTTAGCACAGAATAGAGTTGAATGACGGGCTCAGGTGAAACTTCGGGTTCCATAAAATATATAATATTCCTTTAGCTTGCTTAGGAATTGTTTAGTGCCATTGAGTAAGTAATAATGGCTGAGGCTATAAGGCAGTCTAAATACACGGCCTGCGATACGGTGTCAGTTCAGAAAAAAGCATTTCCCGATAACTTTACTGGGGGTTAAGAAGTGAGTTACTTCTATACCAGGTATTTACTTCCAGGTTACTTCTATACGTATTTATTAGAGTGAAACAGATAATAAATTATTAGTCTTTGCATTCGGTTTTAGTCAGCCAATGACACATACCTCAATCATAAAAAAATTGTCTGTAGAAAGCAAACAAGCTATACTCATTTACCGTAGTATATTAGTTAAACACATTCAATAGGAGAGATATTACTTAAAATTAGCCAATAAATATGGAATTTCTTGCCTTCAGTCCATGTTTCACGATCAGCATGATAGGCATGCACATGTTTAAATCGCTTTGTGTAAGAATGTTTCCTTTGCTACCCACTAATGTTCGGTGGATTTTACGAATAATATACGTCCAGAGTTTGTTTTTGCTTTTTTTATTCCTTATATTGAGAGAATCTGGACCTCGCTCTCTTCACGCAGCGGTGGGCCCAAGTTCTTTTCCCAGTAGGGACAAGTTTCATCGGTGGGGGTTTTTTGGGGGTTTCCCTCACCTATAATGAGTTTATTGGGAAACTTTAGGACCCCTGTCAGTATATTTACTGACATGTAAAAGAACTCCGGCGGGACAAAATTCCGGCACACCGGCGACGGTCACAGGACTAAATTGCAGTACATCCTCCTCATTAAATAACCATATACCAACCAACATTAGTTGCAATCACATAGCAAATACTGTTATAGTTTAAAATATCTATAAATAGACTCTTTCTGATTTAAAAAAAATGAGTATGTTGAAGTTCATTACGCCTTTCA
Organism: Ectobius pallidus; assembly: GCA_964059195.1. Taxonomy (NCBI): domain Eukaryota; kingdom Metazoa; phylum Arthropoda; class Insecta; order Blattodea; family Ectobiidae; genus Ectobius; species Ectobius pallidus. Next base: position 178,725 of record CAXKWD010000125.1, read on the forward strand.
AATGTCAAATTTCTCATAGTGTGGGTTGCAAAATTCTTCATACTCGATGGTTGAAAATGTTGTCGACTCCATTCCTTAAAAGATAAACAGATAGGAAAAACAAAACGATTCATCATTGACCACAGGGTAAATAAGTTATCAAAAGAATAACCTTAATTTAAAATGAATCCGTACTAACAGACAAAATACAGGCCTACTTCAATAGCCAACCATGGTTTTTCCTTGGTTGTCTGTACCTTTACAATTACATTTTATTGTGAATTGACTATTATTATGTATTATTATAATACTTCTAGCAAACAAACAACTTTTGTTCCATACGGTAATGCAACTGACCTCAAAAGATCTGGCTTTTGAAACGAGAAAAAACAATGGCACCCTTCCTTCTTGGCTGCAATTGAGTTCGATATGTTTGCTCAACTGCATTACCAGAGCCTGCGAACGTGGACGCGAAGGATAGGATTTTCTGTTATTTCTTTCAACTTAAATTCAGCATTTAGGATTATAAATAATATTTTGCAGTCAATATCAGTTTATAAAGGAATAACAGACATTAGGCTCCGTTATCGTTGCTGTGCACTAAACAAAGCAGCGATTCACCAAAGACCAGTTCTCGTTTAACCAAAATGCCAAAATTGACTTATCCAGTAATCTCTAAGACGGAATTTCTAAGACCACTAAAACAGTGAAAGAAGAAAAATAAAGAATGGTATAATGTTAATAGTCAAATACTTCAATCAAAACTAAGTTTAATTAAATTTAAAGCTCTCTTGAAAGTATGTAACTTGAAGATTGAGTAGCCAGGTGTTATAATTAGAATGAAAATATTACGCGAATGTGATATTAATCAAATTAAACAATTTAGTTTGGAGCTGAGATCTGGTGTGTGGTCCTATGAATAAGTTTATTTATATGTTATGCTTAAAAACTCGAACATTACAGTGATTTTCAAAAGACCTAAGATCAAAAACAGTTTCCTTTGTCCACAGTCATCTCCAGTATACGCTAATGTTAGAGTATCTTTTTCAGTTGAGATGTTATCTATAGGCTAGTCCTTTCAGTTTCCTAAACTATGTTTTCCATGTACACTCACACTGGAAAGAGTTTCATTCTTCATTAACACAGAAAACACTTTCCTTCTTTTGCAGTCATCTCCAGCATTACTGTACCATAGGTCCTACAGCACCATTGGTCACCATTCCCATTAATCCTTGCGAAGAAGGTCTAGACAATATTCATGTATCCTGCAGAAATGAGAAGACGATTGTAAATATTACATTCGTTTAATATTAATTTTAAAATGACATACAATAATATAAAGCAGAGATATCAATTCTGTAAAAGTTTATGCAAGAAAAAGGCCTTTATAGTCGTAATAAGTTATATTAAAATTGTATAGGACTATTCTAGACTGGCTTTTCATTAAATACAGTACATTCATATGCAATACATTACCCTGATGGTATTAATTAAATCTGTGATCATTATTTTAATTTCCTCCCTTAATTTTAGATACTATCCCATTCCATACAAATAGATTTCGTTCTGTAATGTTTTAAAATTTTTATGTTATTTAATTATTTTCTTTTTATTTATCCTGAAATACGTTTTTTTGTTTCTGTGGAAACTATTATGGAAGTATAACGTATTGTTTCATCTTGTAAAGCAGTTGTCCTTTATCTGTCTATCTTATATTACTTATAATGTTATGTATACTGTACTTCGTAAATGTGCCCTAAAATGTAGGTATTTTAATTAAATTAAGTATCCTATATAAGTTTTCCTGAAATATAAATGAGTAAGAAATGTCTGTAAGTAATTAGAATAATGTTGGATTTCGCGTACGGAATGGTATGGTTCATATATATACATATATTAACCAGTAAATTCGTGAAAAATAATATATATATATATATATATATATATATATATATTGTTCTACATATATATTATTATTATACAAATACAAAAATACAAATACAATATTATACAAGTGATAAACACCCGAAAGAGCAGAATACTCGGGCTCGGGTGCAGTTCAGTTTTAAAACGTACAGCAATATCATACACACACACACATACACATACACATGCAAACATCACAAAACATATATGTATTATTTGCCTGTTTAATATCTTTCTTAGCAATTGCAGATAATAATTTCAGACGTTGGTACTAAACTTACAGTCATGTTTCCAATTCAGAAGTGAACACTATTTAATTTATTTAGACCATGTAACTTAAATTTATCCCCCATTTTTATATTATGTACAGCTGTACATGAGTATTTTAGCGAGTAACTTTATTAGATAAGCATTTAAGTTGTTTATTCCTGTTATTTATCAAATAAATGACGCTGAAGTTTGTAAATATTGGCATGCATTGTCTTTTATTGTATTGTGTACAGTAGCCGAAAAAAATCCGAACACATTGTAGGCCTATTTCAGCTCAGATCAGCAAGGGCGTGGGGATGCAATAACATTATTGCAATGTGTATGCTTCTAGTGATATAGGGTTAAATAATAGACTTCGTTAGTTGTTTAAATTATTGTTTAAATTAAAAAATATATATTTTAATACCATGAAACATCTTGACCAAGAGGATTTATAAAGCATTTTTTTCACTTATTACACTAAGCATTACCTTGCAAGGTCCTTCATCACATCACTGCCAAGAAAACCAGCACCCAACCTGACTCCACCAGCACCCCAAGGAAAGCATTCATCCCACACTGCGGCAACCTGTCCAACAAGGTTAGCAGAATCCTAAAAAAGAAGAACTTAAAGACTATACAAATTCCTCCCACTAAATTCAACAATTTCTACGGCCAGTAAAAGACCATCGAGGCCTACGAACTTCAGGAGTCTATAAGATCCCCTGCGAATGTGGCAGCGTCTCCATTGGGCAAACTGGAAGGACGGTCCAGGAGAGATTGCAGGAACACCAACGCAACATGAGGCTATTCTACCCAGATAAATGCGCTGTGGCACAACACGCCATAGAAAATGACCATAGAATCATGTTCGACAAAACCACAATCATGCACAGCTCTACAGCTTATTGGGACCGTGTCATAAAAGAAGCAATAGAAATAAGGTCTCATCCCAACAATTTCAACAGAGAAGGTGGACTCTTCCTCAGCAACGCCTGGGCTCCATCCCTGAAGCTGTATCGAGATTCAACACAAGAAACCTCCAACAGTAGCAAGACTCAAAACTCCCGGACCCCCATGTCTTCTTCTTTTTAATCATTGGCCCTGACTTGGACCGATTATTTCTATTCACATTTTACAACGATTATCCCCCTAAACCACTCTGCTCTGACTCACATTATTAATCTTTATTTTTCTCTTATGATATGGATCGATTGCTTCTTCAATGTTTTTTACTATAAAGAAAATTCCCGCATTCTGATTGGCCGATACATGCCAACCCTATTCCTCCAATCACAGAATTTCTTTTTTCACTCCAAACATATATAAGCTCTCTCCACCCACTTTTCTACACTCATTCCCTGAGGAAGGCCGCAGAGATGTCAGCGACCGAAAGCTTGGATACAATATATCCTTTTACTCGGCTTATAGCCCGTGAAACCATCATTAATATCTTTAGAGTCGTTATCGTGAACAGAGAAATGTGAAATTTTCCTAATGTAAAATGATACTTAAATCAAATTATAAAATTTAGTTTTTATTGCTAGTTTTTTGGGCACACATTTCACACACAGAGACTGATTTTATCGTCGCGAAACAATTATGAAATTTAAATATCGAATTTCGGGGCTGAACACGATACTTTCTGTACCTATAGTACTTATGTTACAGGAAGTCGATTGTTAAAATTGTTTACTGACTGGAGCGTACTGCAACTTAAGGCCCTCGACGGTCGAAGGTGCAGGGATTTTGTCCCGCATGAGTTGCCAATTCTATCAATATTTACTGGATAATGATAATTAATTAATTTCAGCGATTGGAAATTACAATTCAGCATTTTACCACCGTCACTGGACAATGTCATTCATAAATACCAAACAGTATCCCAATATAGTAGTAGTAATATATTATGAATTACTGCACTTCAGTTTCAACAACTTCCTATCAGAGAGATGAAGGAGTCATTGCTGAATACAAGCTGGAACAATGATACTACCGTACTATAGGAGAGCGCATCGTCGTCGTCGTGGCATAGATGATGTCCTTATTCTAAGTTTGTTTACTTTGAACATTCTTTTGTGAGTGCAAACCTACACTATAGAAAGAGTCTGAGTTCTTAAAATAAAACAGTACTGAATATTATATTGAAATTCTACATTTGTGTATCTTCGAACACTTAATACTCACAGTGCATTCGTATGGAGTGCTGTATTTTGGGTTCCTTGCCGGTAGACTTGTTGTATAATTCCTCTGCTTTGCCTACTCAGTCCCCAGTAGCATTTCTTCTCGCAGATTTACATTTAGAAGCCCTTCATGCTATGTTGAAGTTGTCACACAACATCTCTTCTGCCGTTCTAAGAAGATTTGAATTTAAATTTCTTCGCCGACTTGTACCGTGGTATAGGCCTATTTTCAACGCTACATTACACCGTGACTTGGAGATCCCTGTCATTAAAGAAGAAATCACTTCGTGCAGCATTCGACATCAGCAATAACAACACCTAAGCAATCATCCCATTTCCTTAGCCATCAATCTTCTCGACTAAAGTTCTTCAGTCAATCGTGTGTTTCGACATAAGGTTTTATACTTGGCATTCCGATTAAGTGACTAATCTTAGAGAGTTGTTTTACAGCGCTCTTATAATTACTGTGTCATTTATACGGCTTATTGAATGTTTTTATTTGACGGTATTGTAAATCTGCAGAATAAAATTTTTAAAATTCTGAAGACATAATTATGCGATGTGCATCCATGGAAACCATTAAGATGTAATAATTATCGTGAAAATGGATCTTATTACATACGATCTTTACTCTTCGTGCCATAAACTTAAGAATTTTTCCAACAGTCCACCTGCATAATTCGAAAACCAAAAGTCAAACCTCACCAAACCTTTGCATTGTACAAGGACTTGAATCTTTCTTCCCATCTGAACACAAACTACAACTACTTAACCTTGAACTTGTGTTTTAATTATACTTTTTAAGGGACCTATGACGTATTTATTAATTTTTTCTTGAATAAATGTTCATTCTCTTTAACTTTATTCTCTCTAAACTATATTCATATAATACAAAACATCGTTCTGTTTGCTTTATTTACGAAACATACTCCATCGAAAAAAGTAGTGCAAGAAATCGTCTATCCGATGAGAACTTTCATTATATGGATTTTAACATTTTAAAAATTACTGAGAATTACGAACAAAAAATTATCATGTAATATAAACGAAATTTTCAGAGTAATTTTAATGCCCGTGATAAAAATAATACATTAATTTAAAAAAGCACAGGAAATGTTGTTACATTTACTTAGTTGACTGATTTTACTAATTTTATTTTGCTGGTAGGATTGCTACACTCAACCTTTCGGACTCGTTTCTCAAATTTATCTACTCCCAAAATTAAAACTATCTTTAACCATTTGTATAACAAAACTATTATCATATTAAACAATAACTATTATTGTTCACCCATGAAAATGAAAAAAGTAGTATGATTAAACTGTAATCTAAATTACTTCAGTCAGAAAATTAAAGAATAAATAGGTAGGAAAATCAAAATGATTCATCAGTATATGAAATAATTCAGTGCCAGAAAGAAAATGACATTTATCTTAATTTATCGTTATTTATTAGCCAAAACCAATTAGCAACAATAAGTATGTTATTAATCTAATAAGTCCCCTTGTAAATGAATCAGACTAAAAATATAAGTCTACTTCACTACCCACCCAGGCTTTTTCGTTGGTTAACTTTACCTTACAGTTATATTATATTGTGATTGACAATTATTGTGTATTGTTGTAATACATCTAGCAAATATACAATTTTTATTCCATGCAGTAATGGAACTGACTTCAACAGATCTGACTTTTTAAACCAGAAACAAATATATATTAATATAATGGCACCCTTCCTTCTTGGCTACAGTTGAGTTCAGCATGTTCGCTCTACTGCATTACCAGAGCCTGCGAACGTGGACGCGAAGGATAGGATTTTCTGTTATTCCTTTCAACTTACATGCAACATTTAGGATTATGAATTTGAAATTATTATGCAATGAAAATCAGATTGTAAAGGAATAACAGACGTTAGGCTCCGTTATCGTTGCTGTGTACTAAACAAAGCAGCGATTCACCAAGGACCAGTTCTCATTCAAACTATATTTCAAAATGCTTTATCCCGCAACCTCTGAGAAAGATTTCTTAAAAACATATAAAATAGTGAAAAAAGAGTGACTGGAAAAATATGGCAATATTATAGTCAAATATTCAAAATATTCTTCAGTTAAAACGTCATTAATTTAAACTTACCTGAACAATTTATAACTTGAAGGTTGAAAGGCAAGGTATTAATCGTAAAGGGAGAGGGAAATTAGTAAACGGATGGGTAAATTTTAATCAAATTGCGAGAATTCAGTTAGGAGCTGGGATCTGGTCTTTGGTCCTATGAACATGTTTATTTATATTTTCTACTTAACACTCCAATGAACATTACAGTTATTTTAAAATAACGTAGCGTAGAAAACACTTTCCTTCTTACGCAGTCATCTCCAGCTTTGTATCCTTCAATTGTAGACCTCATAGCATCTATGTTTCCATTCCCGTTAATCCTTTGAAGAAGGTTCAGACAACGATAGTGTATCCTGAAGAAATGAGAACTTTACTGTCATATTGATTTTAAAATAGCTTACACTTGCATATAGTATAAATACGGGTTATCAACCCTGTAAAAGATATGTTTCCACGAAATACTTAATCTTTTTAGATTGTGATGCATTATGCAGATCTTAGGAGTAGGCGGCTAGATCTTTGCTATTGACCTTTCATGAAATAAAGTACATTCATAATAAGCAATACCTTTCTCTTATGACATTAATTATTCCTGTGATCACTGTTTCCATTCTCCTCTCCGATTCCAGCAATCTGAATCCGTAAGCGTATAGAGATTTTTATTTTAATGTTTTTAAATTGTCATCACAATTTCCTTGAATTCATCCAAAATTTGCATTCTGTTTCCGTGGAAACTTTTCGAATTGTTTAACCTTCAGATATAGATTTAAATTTTCAGCCCAGGACTTTGCATTAAATAAAGCTGTGCTAATAGAATTACGGCCATTCACTCCCTATCCGGTGATGGTAGATAGGGCAGAATTTTTTCATTTTGGTACTTTTATTTTTGGAAAGTTGGAGGAACACTAGGACCGAGTTCTGATAATTCCTGATTTCGTACTGGATGTTCCGTATGTTTGTAACACTGATTAATCGCATCATTTCCTACCAACTCAATGGGATAGTTAGTTTCTGCGATAAAAACAGTAATCGATTTGTCTATGAAAATTTGGTTTTGTAGGCCTATAGTTACCAGTGCAATTTCTTGTGTAGATGTTTTTAACCTACTATTATCACTTGAATATATAAAAAATCGTAATTACTAACAAATATAAATATTACCCCAACTTCAATGTTGTGCGTCCGATTGAGATTTCAAACAACCTATCTTTCTTAGATTAATTAAATGACTTTAGAATAATAGTTGGTTTATGCTAAACGCACTTCAGAAAGTTGATTGAGATTTACTAAAGTTCAACATAAAAAAAAATTAAGAATGCAATTTCCGAAGAAATGTGTTAAAACAGACATGACAAGAAAAGGTTAAGAATATTTCCCGTCAGAGACTATGAAGATAATAGGTATAAATTTTACTGTATATTGCGATACAAGGGCCGTAAGGCATGATTACGGATCGAGAAAAAAGTTTGAAAACACGAGGCGCGGGCGCCTCGTGTTTTCAATTTTCCGAGATTCGTAATGCCTCTACGGCCCGTGTGTTGCATGCTATTTTTTGCACGATGATTACTTATTTCAATTTAATTATATTAATTGTGATATTACCTGAAATATTATGTATAGGCCTATACACTTACCGCCCTAGGGCCGTAAGCGTTTGCGGGCGGAAAAACACTTACCGCCCGAGGGCCGTAAGCGTTTGCCAGCGGAAAAGGTTAATCGCCCCTAGCAACAAGATTGCGTGTGGTAATGTCAACTTACGATCCATGTCAACAACGTTCGTAAGTACCACTAATTAGCTAAGGAGTGCAAAAAATGTTTTTTTATTTTACTTTCCCTCTTTTGATTGGCTTTAATAAACGTAAGAATACGAATATTTCAGAATCAAATGACTTGAATGAATAGGTTTGACTGATGTAATTTAACTTCTTCCGTGAAAAGCATTACCGTCTCACAGTTGAGATGAAATAAACAGGTGGCAACATATTTTAACTTTGAACGGTGTACAGAACATCATGATTCCCTTCAAATCAATTACTCACACTACACTGGTTTTCCTTTCACATTAACCCAGCAAACATTTTCCTTCAGTCATCGCCAGTATTGTCTCTTTCTAACATAGATCCTAGAGCATCTGTTGGTCACCTTTCTCATCGAGAAGGTCCGGAAAATGTTTGTGTTTCCTGGGGAAAGAGAAGTATAGTTTAAGTATAGTGTTCACTTAAATATTAATTTTATAAAGACATACACTTGTGTGCATTATAGGGACAAGATCTCATGGAAATGTTCATACTAAATTTTTATTCTATTCTCACTACAAGACTTAATTATATTTTTAGGAGTACACTTAGGCCTATAAAGGCTTTACAGTCAGAATTTTTAAGCCTATATCAGACCTCGATTGATTGTATTTTCATGAAATACAGTGCATTCATGTTATGCAATTCCTTTCCCTGGTGGTACTAATTCCAGCAATCAATATTTCCCTTCTCGTCTTTGATTTCAGATCTCTGAATCCATATATAGATCGTTATATGTAATTTTTTTAAGATTTTCATTAACAGAATTTTATTTTATTTATTCACAAATCCGCATTCTGTTTACGTGGAAACTGAAATGAAAATATAATGTATTGTTTAACATTGTAAATCATTAGGTATAAATTATCAACGGTGAACTTGCCAGTAAATAGGCTTCGCTCATGGAAATTGCGTTCAATAACTACCTATTTGGATGTGATAGATAGGGTGAAACTTTTGTTACTTCTATTCTTCGAAAAATATGTCGAAGGAGTTTTGTTAACTCGATATTTCTTATTTTTTAAATTGTTTTTATAACACTGATTATTGCTACCAAATTTGCTATGGTTTGTAGTATTAAAGAAACAGTAATGTTACTTGGTTTACTAATTGAAAAAATTGAGATAACTGTGAAGAAAAATGCTAGCCTATAATTATTCTGACTAAAGACTTAATTAAGTTATCTTTCTTTTCAGGTGAGTATGCCATAAATAGGGGGAAGGAAGGTGTGTCAGAGGTCCATAGAAGTGCTCCGTAATCAGTGAGTGAAACTGGGGTTATAACAGCAATATATGCATATTAAAGAACATATTTTTGAAATAAATGCTTCTATTTATTTAAGAAACTTCATGCATAATTTGATTAATGTAACAATTGCAATTCAAATACGAATACTATTCCTATACTATAACGCCAGAATGACAACCTGACGTGCTTTTACTAAGGCCAGTGAACTCTATACATCGAAACACTTTATTGCCTAGCCTGAAGGGGCTCATACCCGTAATCATCATACGATAGCAAGCTACAGTGAGTCCATTTTATGAGGAAACCTCCCATCATTGCCGCGCTAGCATCGCATTGCATCGCAGTTGTACAAAGTATACAAGCGGTTAGTTGTTTCGGTGTGTTGTAGTGAGACGCTTGTCTATTGTTGTCGTGTGTTACATAAGACAATAATCGAACATGTATACGGTTGAACAGCGAATTTATTTGGTGGAATGTTACTTATTGAGAAATAACCATAGAAGGCGCGTTCGGAAATTTTCTCCTAAATATCCGGACTGTACCATCTCAATATCTCAAATAAGTGGTGAGTAATAAGCCTCTACATGTAGGCCTATTTTGATAATAAATTGGTTGAGTTATTATTTTGTATTGTTTCTTCACTTGCCGGTAGTAACGGAACACGGTCCCCGCCGGTTCAAGCACAACAGCGGGGAAAGTGTGAGCAGGGGCAACGCTGTTAAAAAGTTCGCGCATAAAATGGCCTCCCTGTATCTTTACATAACTTGAGGGACTGCTGCAATGA